>PVJL010008381.1:0-67252 GCA_004026885.1 Lyroderma lyra
ACATACACACAATGGAATATTACTCAGCTATAAGAAAAGATAAAATACTGCCATTTGCAACAAAATGGATGGACCTTGAAATCCTCATGCTAAGCAAAATAAGCCAGATAGAAAAAAATCAAGAACCATATGACTTCACTCATATGTGGAATATAAAACTGAAAGCAACAAAGAAATAAAACCTTATGGACACAGTCAAGAGTTGAGTGGTTACCTGAGGGCCAAGGGAGAGGGGGTGGAAGAGGAAGGAGGGTGTGTCAAGTATATTGTAATAGAAAGAAAACTCACAGTGGGTGGTGAACACATAATGCAACAGACAGACAATGCACTGTAGAATTGTACACCCGGAAACTATGTAATTTTTGCTAAACAATGTCACCCCAATACGTTTAACAACAAAAAGAATAAATTTTTAAAAAATAATAATAATAAAAATAACTGAAAAATATACCTATATTATTTTTTTCTCCACATAGAAAATCTACAAAGTTAGATGGGATTTGGAAATATCAACATAAAGTAATTTTTTAAAATGTTCTTTCCTAACTCTGTCTAATGAAAGTCCTAGAAACTATGACAGTAACAGTGAACATACCTAGCACTTGAATCTTGGTTGGGTTTTCCTTTAACTGTGGTAAAATACACATAACGTAACATTTAACATCCTAGCCACTTCTAGTGTATAATTTGAGTATTGTTAAGTCAGATCTTGGTTTTTAATACCATACCTCATTTTAAAAAAGCAAGGCTCTCTGAGAAATAGCTAATTTCAGTCTCAGGCAAAAAAAGAATATGGTGACTAGAACATCATGATGTGCCAGGAAACAAGGAAGACCATTCAGGTCAGATCAGAAGGACACAGGAGCCAACTTGGAGGCACTCCCACTTTCTGAATGTGGGTAAACCTAAGCATCAAAAGTGACTATAATTTATTGTAATGTATTAAATAAATAAAATGCATGAACCCACAGTGATCCTCAAGGGAAGAGAGAGAAGAGGGGAGGAGGATGGGGGCTTCAGAGGAAAGCTATTCTTAATAGAAGCCAGATAATATTGAAGAAGTGATAAACTTAGAAAATCACTTTGTAACCTCCAAAGTAATCAATGAATCAGGTGAGGCTCATCAACAAAAGATGCTAAAAACCATTTGGTGAGATGTTGTGAGCAGGACATGTGCAAGGTCCCAAAGTATCACCCCACAGATTGCAAAGGTAAAATGTATCTCATAATTGCAAGATCTTTCAGTTGCCATCTTTAAACAAGTGATCACACACATCAATAGTAGGGGACAATCTGCTACTATATGTCTCGAGGTGGTACAATTCAAGGAACACAGCATCACCAATTATTTATTTTGCAAAATGTTTAACCTGAACCTAATCACACCTTGGACCTAATTCTCATTTTACATGGATTGTAGGGAAGAGGAGCAGATTAAAAACACCATGAAAAGGTAAACAAATCTGTAATACAGGGTATTCTATAAAATACCTGAACTGGACTCCTGAAAAAAGTCAATGTCATGAAAAAAAAGAGCAAGAGATGGGACTGTTCTAGATTAACCAAGACTAAAGAGGCATAAAAACCAAAAGCAATGTGTAAATCGCAATTAAATCCTGGTTCAAAAATAATCAACAAAAGATACCACTGGAATAATTGGGCGGAAATACGAGGGCTGTCCGAAAAACATCCAGCCATAAATGCCTCTGTTTTTCATATTACATGGCTGGTTACTTTCTGAACATCCCTCATATATATTTGTATAAAATTTTTATTTGTATATATATGTATGTGTATATACATATATATACAAATATATGAGTATATATGTATCTACTCACACACACACACACAGAGACAGAGAGAGAGAAAGAAAGAATAATATAAAATACATAAACCAACTACTTTGACTGATCTCTCTGACCAATCCAAAGCTACCTGAGATGTGACTAAGGGACTAGATGATGTGCCAGAGTGATGAGTTGGTGTAGCTAAAATAATCAGTCTTCCAGAAATGGGTCTCCCTTCTAACAGAAATGTGGAGGATGTCCCATCATTTCTCAATTGCCCTTTTCATAAAATTTAAATTAGAATTGCCAACCTCACAGAGGAACTCTCTGAGGCTTCACTAGTTAACATCTATAAATATTGTGAGGCTGAAATGCATTATGAAAATCAGATGTGCAAATATCAACACATGCCAGAGGTATGCAGAGAAACGAGGATGGGTCTTCCACACATCAGGACGTGGGCCTTCAAAGGATTTAATACAAGTGGTGGCTCTTGTGAGGTTCTCTTTGGAACTTGCTCTTCAAAGGGTATCGCTGGGGAGTGAGACCCCTAGCAGTGGCACAACATTTACCCTCAGAGACAGGTCATGTGATATGGAAAAGGAGCATTGAATTACAGAGTCAGAAGAGCAGAATGGATATGCTAACTCTGCTGCATTTTTGGCCTGGAGCCTTTGAACAAGTATCTGGAATTGTCATCCATTCTCCCTGTGTTGAATTCAGAGTTGTTTCATTTTATCTCAAGTCTTGATGAGGTATTAACCAAAGGTGCGTGATGTATTTAAATATATATCAGAAAATGTGGTTAAAACTAACCACTTCATCTTTTTAGCTTTCCAAAGACCTGCGCTTTGCCTCAGCAACACTCCTGACTTCAGCCTCATCCAGCCCTAGCACGTTACTATTACTATACTGTAACTATAGAACCAGAGACTGGTACAAAGGATTTCTATTTTTCAAGGCATTTTGATAATCATTATCTCAGTTGATCATCCCAATAGTGCCATGAGATAGGCAGAGCAGAAAATAGATGAATTTTGTGAGTAAACAGAGGATCAGACTATCCTGGTCAAGGCTGCAAGATCACAGAGGTGGGAACTGCATTCAGTCCATCACTCTGTGTGCCACTGCAGCCCTGGGCCTCACATGCCTTCCTTCCGGTATCACCTAGTCCCGATCTCTACCTAAACTCCAAGCCAAACCCACTCTGTGCACCATCAACATGCCACGAGCTCACCGCACAGCCCAGACTGTCCTGTGAAGCTTCAAAACTTCCAGAGACGGGCAGGGAAATGTGCAGGCAGTAAAATGGGGCCATAATCAGTGTTTGATGGAGACAGCAAGATTTCATTTCCCATTTTCTTCTGGAAGAAAGGGATAAAACCTTTTGTGTAGAACAGTGGTTCCAACCTTTTCCACTTGTGTAGCCCATTTAAACCCATTTCTATACATTGTACTCCTTGTTTTTAAAACAGCTATTTTTAAATACTGACACTTTCATTCAGTGCCCATCTTAATGTAAAATAGTAAAAATGAGGTAATACATTAGGAAAGAAAAATTACTATACTAACAATACAAACCACAGATTTAATTTTACAATATTCATAATGCAGTTAAATATTGATAATGATGACCAAGTAGTTATACATTAAATTAAAACTACTTGAAAAGTATCACAATAAAATACAATGCACGTACTTTTACTCAGTGAATAACTAAATTGATCAAACAGTCTGGTTATGGATGTGTTTATAAGACTCAATTTCCAAATACAGTCCCATCTAAGATACTAGGGGTTAGCACTTCAACATATAAATTTGGGGGAGACACAATTCAGCCCATAACACTCTCCTTACTCCACAGCGCTGAACAGCTACTTGATTTAGATGAAAATCGAGGTAATTAAGAAATAAAAATTAAGTTTTCAAGTTCAATATTAATTAAGCTTTTTTAATGTTTGGCAAGGTCCAAAATATCTTTTGGGTTATTACTGCAAAAAAGTTCCTAAGGAATGCTATTTTTAAGCCTAATAGCTTCAAATCTGTGTTCAAATTTATTATCAAAGAATGCTGTCATTCACAAATAATTACAACTGCCTCTCTTTATAAAAGTCTGATTTTAAAAATGAAACTTCTAAAAATAGATATAAGAAGAGGAATAAAAACACCACATTTTGGAGCAGCTGAGTTGGTGGAATAACAACTATCTTACTGTTTCATTGAACAAAATAACCTTTGACCTCGCTTGTGTTTTGTGAAGGCAGGATTCTGAGGGTCAAGAGTTAATTGGTCTAGAAATGATAATATGTTTATCAGCAAAATAAACTGAGAAATAATGTGTGAGTAAAGGCCAATCTGTTCTCACTGTCTCAAATTCCTAGGAAAACACAAAGAAATGGACAACTCATACAGACTTTGCACACACAAAAAACAACATTTTTCTTTCTTTTGTGGATGAAAGAGGACTGTGCCAATACAAACTTCTGCTTTTCATCTTGTGAACAGTCCAGGGCAACAGTGATATCTCTGACCCACAGACATGTTTTTAGAAGCATTGGATCCTCTTCACACAAAACTAATAAATGATGTATTTTCAAATCTTTCCTAAGTGCCCCTTCCCTGATGTTCCTATCCCTACTCCCACCCACAGCTTGCTAAATAAAGTGGGTCTGCAAGATCCGACTGTCCTAGCATACTGTGGGGGGCCAGTCCATTAGAAGTCTGTGAAGTTGGATTCTAATTTCAAACTTACTACCTTCTGTGTGATTTGGGGTAAGTTAATTCAATTCTCTGGGCCTCAGTTTTCTCAACTGTAAAACTACAGGGTGATTCAATGACATTGTCAGTTTTCGAAATGACTTATTCTTATTTTTTAAAATATTATTTTTAAAAGGAAAACACATGAAATCTTTAATAAATGCATTTAATTCTTATTTGTCTGAGAAAGAAGAAGGAAGAGGTAAAGGAGAAAAGAGGAGGAGAAAACCAGCAGGAAATGAATGAACTCTCCTCCGTGCAAGCATTGCTACCTCAACAGTGGGTGGAGCACCCTATTAGGGGAGCATTCAACAATGGGGTCACTGCAAACATATTACAAGAGAAGAGCAACCTGAATGGATAAAAACTAACTGAGACTAGAACTAAGGTCTTCTGACTGAAAGCGGTGTTGTCACTATCTAGCTGTGTGACCTTTAGAAAGTCACATAAGCACCTCTGGCCCCCAGTTTCTTCATTTACAAAAGGAGGGAGTTAGATTAGATGATTTCTCTCTTCTCTGATACTGCTTTAGTGAGACAGCTGGTATTGTTAATTGATAAGGAAGCAGTTCAAAGAGGATCCATCTGTTTTTAATTAAATTCCATTTGTGACATCTTTATAAATGCTCTGGGTCTAGGAGATAACATATTAGGAGATACTGAAAACATACATATTGAAGCCATATGGCAATATATAAAGGACAGACCCAATTAAATAGAATTAAACCAGTGACTGGTGAGAATCAGGAAGCCTATGCTTTCATAGACTTGAAGAGGAAGTTAAAGTTTATTGGGCATCAAAAAAGTAAGAGAGTATTTTCAATGGAAATTGGATGTTAGCAGAACATCATTATAGGAAACTGACATTCCATGGCCTCTGACCATAGTACAAAAAAAAAAAAAAAAAAAAGGAAGGAAAATAAGAACACGTAAGCTAGAGGTGAAACAGGAGAAATGGTTAAGAATGTCACCCAAGGGGATAACAATTCCTACCCACAATTCACAACTATCTACTCATGAGTTTTGTCTTTTGATTTTTGGTTTTTAAATCAATAAACTTCCTTTTTTAGAGCAGTTTTAGATTAATAGCAAAATTGAGCACAAAATAGAGTCTTCTGTCCCAACACAAGAACAATCTCCCCCACTAGCCACATCCAGCACCAGAATGATGCATT
Source organism: Lyroderma lyra (assembly GCA_004026885.1). Taxonomy (NCBI): domain Eukaryota; kingdom Metazoa; phylum Chordata; class Mammalia; order Chiroptera; family Megadermatidae; genus Lyroderma; species Lyroderma lyra. Next base: position 5,722 of record PVJL010008381.1, read on the forward strand.
TGTTACAAGTAATGAACCTGTACTGACACATTATTATTACCCAGTCCATACTTTACATTAGAGCTACTCCTGGTGTTGTGTGTTTTTGAAAAATATATAACGACATGTATCCACCATTATAGCATCATACAGAACAGTTTCACTGCCCTAAAACTCCTCTGGGTTCCACCTATTTATCCCTCCCTCCTCCCTCGCCCTCAGCAACCACGGATCTTTTTAATGTCTCCATAGTTTGACTTTTCCAGAATGTTATATAGTTTCCCATATGTCATGTAACCTTTTCATATGGGCTTTTTTTCACTTAGTAATGTACATTTGAGTTTCCTCCATGTCTTTTCATAGCTTAATAGATTGTTTTGTTTTTTGTTGTTGTTTTTTTTTTTTTTTTTGGTTGGTTCCCTGAGCAGGGATCAAACCCAGGTGGTCGGCAATGAGAGTGCCAAAGCCCAGCCACTATACCATCAGGGAACACCCTTGTTTCTTTTTAGCACTAAATAATATTCCATTGTCTGAATGTAGTATAGTTTATTTATCCATTGGCCTTCTAAAGGACATCTTGGTTACTTCCAAATCAATTATGAATAAAGCTACTGTAAACATCATGTATAGGTTTTTGTATAGGCATAAGGTTTCAGTTCATTTAGGTAAATATCAAGGAGCATAATTCCTGGATCATATGGTAAGAGTAAGTTTAGTTTTGTAGGAAACTTCTAAACTATATTCCAAAGTGGCTGTACTTTTAATATTTTGTTTTCTCACCAGCAATGAATGAGAATTTCTGGCGCTCCAAATCTTCATCAGCATTTGGTGTTGTTAGTATTTTGGATTTTGGTTACTTTAACAGGTATAAAATGGTATCTCATTGTTTTAATTCACAATTCCTAGTAATATATGATGTTGAACATCTTTTTACATGAGGTCGGACAATTAATTGCACAAACTCATCCTAGAAAAAATGCTACATTCCTCATTACCGAATATCACTATGGTGACCTTTGAAGTACTTCCCTTGGGAAGTTATGCACTGATGCTAGTGCCTAGTTCACCCTTCAAAGCAATTTTGGAACTCTCTTTTTGGAATGGTCATCAGAGCTGCTAAGGTTATGACACCTTACTGAGTTGTTTGTACAGTGCTGCCAACGTAAGCGCGTGGTGGCAAGTTTGCGAACATAATTGTCAGATTTTGGGTCTCATGACAGCTCTGATTCAGATCTTTTGCCCATTTTTAAATTGAGTTGTTCATTTTCTTATTTTTGAGTTTTAAGAGTTCATTGTAAATTTTGGATAACAGTCCTTTATCAGAGGTGTCTTTTACAAGTATTTTCTCCCACTCTGCAGTTTGTCTTCTCATTCTCATGACCATGTTTTTAAAACAGTTGACATCTGGTTAAATGAACGAGGTCAACCATGAAGGGCAAAATAAATCACAAAGCATAACCCCTAAAGGGAGCATAATGGAAGGATGGCCAGCAGGGGGAGTAAGGGAGGATAGTGCATAGTACTGTCCTCTCTCAGTATATACATGTATATTTTAGTATATATACACGAGGTGTGCGTAAAAGTACTAAAACAGCTTTCTCACACCATGCAAGAAAACTCATTTCAGAGAATAGATACAAGTCTCAGTGAGATAGCTGGTATGGCTAGTATCATTTGCCTTAATTTTCCTCTCTTCTTCCTATTCTTTTCATGATTCATCTAAAACATTTTGTAGGAGAGGTGTGAGCAAGACCATACTCCCTCTGAAGTTGCAAGGGAAGGATTTGTTCCAGGCCTCCCTCCTAGCTTCTGGTAGTTTCTTGGCTTATAGCAGCATAATTCCAGTCTTCAAATGGCATTATCCCTGTGTGTCTATCTGTTTCTGTGTCCAATTTCCCCTCTTATAAGAACACCAATCATACTGGATTAGCATTACCCTAATGACCTAATTTTAACTTGATTACCTTTGTAAAGCTCCATCTATCTCCAAATAATGTCACATGCTGAGGTACTGGGGGTTAAGACTTCAAAATATCTTTTTTAGGGGGTTACAATTTAACCCATAACATTCATCCAAGACTTTCCAACGTATCCTGTAGGCAGATACGCCCTTTAAACAAGAGTGTGACACAATCAAATTGCATTTTGGTGAGAACATTCTGGTAGAGGTGTGAAAGATAGAATAGAAGCATGCAAGACTGAGGAAGGAAGCTAGAAGATCCAAGGGAGAGGTAAATGAGCCCCAAACAATGGCATAAGCAGTGAGGATGAGGAGAGAACAGTTTCAGAGATAATTTGGAGGTAGATAGGCAAAGACACAATGACAAACTGATGGTGACTAATTACAGAGAGGATTCTTGTTACTTATGTACAGAATTATAGAAAAGGGAACAAGTAAAAGAAAAAAAGAATTAGCTCAATTTTCAGCTTGCAGAGTTTAAGGTAGCTTTCACCTTCAGTATTTGCCTGAAACTCAACCCAGTTAAAACATCCAGGGTAGTTTACAGTGCTCTCATCCAGTATCATGGAATGACAAAAATAACATGCGAAATGTTATTAATATTTAACAAAAAGATCTAGTATATCTCATAATTTTTTAATTTTTAATTTTGAAATAATTACATAAAAAGTTGTTTTTAAAAAATCATATACCTTTCACATAGCTTCCTCAAAGGCTATCATTTTATAGAACCATACTGTAATTAACAATCATACTATTAATAGTATTACTTCATACTATTAATATATAGTAATTGTATTAATTGGTTGATAAATATTAACACATAATATTAACTAATCCACAAGCAAAACAGTACTTCAGTTTTTTTCAAGGCAGTAATTATCTAAAGCAGGCCTGGGCAGACTTTTTCAGGGCAAGGGCTACTTCTAATTTTCTCCAAGTGTCATGGTCTACTAGCTATTTATTTTCACTTGCTCAACTACATACAGCCACCTCAATTGTGAAGCACTGATTCCTGCCTCTAGCAGCTATATATGTGCATGTGAAAAAATGTATTTCTTTTACGTTTAGCTGCCTAGCCACTAGGCCCTGGCATAACGTGGTATCCCCTATGACACTTTGTTCTTAATTCAGGCAGTCTCCCCAAAATTTTTTGGAGGTCCACCAGTGAGTGCCCAGTCCTAATTTAAAGAAATTCAGAACATGCCTAATACATAGTAGGCACTCAATAAATACTTGTGAAAGAATGAATAAATGAAAAGAAGGGGAAGTATACTAACATCCACTGAGTTACCAAAAGCTGAATTAAGAACTTTACCGGAGTTATCTCATTTCATCTTCATCACAACTTGTAAGACCAGCAATTAATTATCCCTGATTTCATACAAGGAAATTAAGGGTATGGAGTTTTTGCCCACTAAAACATGAAGGATGGATTGGGAAGAAAAATAAGACAGACGAATTTCAAGGAATAGGTATAGCTTAGAGACAGACCATGTGACTCACTCTCCTCATCTTCAGAAGAGTGGGATGAAGGGCCCATTTTTCTCACACATCTGACCTGGCAGGACATACAAGTACCACAAACCAGAGAACACCTGCAAACCTAATCACCCTCTTCAATTCCATTAAATTCTGAAAGAGTGGGTCTGACAGCCTGCTCAATTTTGAAAGAAACCCTATCAGTTGTAGCAATATGCCAGTAGGAGTAAGAAAAATCTGTCTGAAGGGCTCCCACCAACTCATCACACCAAAGCCCATTCTACTTCAGACCTCTCCGTTCTTCTTCTGCCTAGTCCAGGCTCACCTGGCCTTTGTCCTGTTCTTTGTGGCCCTACCTCATAGCTGACTAATCCGACAGCTTGCTATTAAGAGATAATAGGGAAAGATAACTTCTCTGCAGATTCAACACAATATAGGGATGATGTCTTATCCTAGACTAGCTCTTTGCAAAATTGCAAATGTGTGATGACATCCCAGATAAACATCCACTCCCACCAATCCCTGCCCTTTCTCAGGCACCCTTGGCATTTAGGCAGCTTCAGGATGCTCAGAAAACCCTCTCTGAGTCCCCTTAGGCTATATTCTGTCCCCCAACTATTTCCTTCCACACTTCTTCACAGAAAGAACACTCACTCACATCCTATTGCACCCACCAAGGCCCTCCAGGCTTCTAGGAAAAAGAGAAATCAGTCTAGGGTAACACTAATGAATATAAACATGCCTCTGAGAAGAAATTTACATTTCATCAATTGTGGCTTCCTTGTTAAGAGGTTTGAGATCAAAGAAGCAAATATAATAGAGATGATAGGAGGGCCTTGGACCATGTCTTCAGTTACACAGTGATTTTTTTTTAACTTCTATTACTCAATGACCCTGTCTATCAGTGACTTAAATAATGGAGTAGAAACCCTGCTGGTTAAATGCAGTAGATTCATAAATTAAGCTAGAGCTTAACAGGGACAGTATGCAAATCTTATGTTAAAAAACTAAAAACACTTCACAAACAATATGGAGATCACATGGTTCAGCATCACCCAGCAGGAAGTATGAGGGGTTCAGAGGGTGAGTTGAGCATGCAGTTCAGTGTTTCATATGGAGCAGGGTTCAATAACATGGGTGGATGAATTGTTTAGAAAGCAGAGAGGATTCTAAAACATACTCAGCAGAGTCCTGAGCCTGTGGCCACTACCATAGCTTGCTCAAAAAACATCTCTACAAAGCCTTCCATCTTCTCTTTTCCAGGGGGTTCTTCTCTTCATTCATTCCTTTTATTCTTTCCTAGCCCTGAGTTGTCCAATTACTTCCCTCTCTATAAATGAGTCTCCAAATGCAAGAGAGTAATTTTACTCTCCAAAAAGCACAAATCTAAGTATGCATTACTTATTCAACAATGCTAGTTCTCAAAGGATGAAACATACTTAAATTTACAAACAGCCTCAATTCCCATTTTACCTATGCCCTAGAATGCACATCACTATAAAGATACTGTAGTGAGTAATCTTACGTGTTTGACAGAGATTTGTCCCCTATAAGAAAATTAGGCATGATGTGCACTGGACTTGAAAGATCGTCCTGGGAGAGTTGTAAGTGTTCATCCCTAGAATTCACAAAGAAAGTTTAATCTATCTCAGAAAGTGATAGTAGGCTCACACAAGATGCCCTCTTATTCTTCCCAGCCATGACTAGTTAAAAATATGTGAGACCCAGGGCAAAATGAAAATGTGAACCCCCATGATAAAAAATTAAGCATTTCAAGATTATGACAGCAAAACATTAAGCCAAACATTTAGTCATTGTAACTACAGAGCCCCATGCAACTGCACAGGCCCACAGGCCCACAGGCCCACAAAGCCAGCCTTGCTTCCAGCTCTGTGATTCTGCATTGCACTACTGAAGAGAAAATGTGAAGTCTCCAAACCCTCTGCTACCACCAGCCACTTCAGATATAAGATGTCCACAATATTAGCCCAAACAATAAAAGCAAAGGACCCCTAAGTAATGATATTGTTCAATCCACTCTTCTCCCTCACAATGAAAGAAACAAAAATGCAGGCAAGACAGCTCTTTTATGAGGTAACTGTTCAGTACAACTCTTAGGCATCTGTTCAGCCTGTTTCCTGAAACTGGGACACATGTTGTTTGTGTGGTGGGATTTAAATGGGAAGGAACAGATGCTGTCAACTCAGGTATGGTAATAATGTTATCTCAAAATGCACTAAAGACGTACAAGCATCTGAAATAGAAGCTGCATAAAAACAAAGAGATAATGATCCTTGGAGGTCTGTCTACTGTGCAAGTGCATCCTAGAAAGAAGAAATGAAAACTAAGAAAATGGATCTGATCTGCCCATGTAGTTCTGCTACAATGGCATAGACGGAAACAACAAAAGCAATATTACAGAAAATGGAGTACTTAGCAAGTTAAGAAGGGGTTAGCAACATAAGCATGGTTCAGTAACAGAAGCATGGCCAAGGAGAACAGTTTAAAAATGTCTTTATTATAAGTACATCTTTCAGTTCAATTCAAATCTTTGTGAAGGACCTGGAAGGAAGTGGTTGGACAACAGAACAAAGCTCAGAAGGGACAGTAACTGAAGAGAAGAGCAAACTGCAGCTGGGATAGCTGTTTGTAAGCAGGGCAGAAAATGATCTCTGGGTCAAAAGTTGAACATGATTCAGTGATACAGAATAGAACCCATATTGAAAAGCTCACTTTGTTCTGGGCAGAAGAAAAATAGAGTTTAAAATGAAAGGACTAAAGGCCAGTCTCTGATAACATTCAGCACACATTAATGCTCTTGTTGGAGTTCTGTATCTAGTTATAAACAACAGAAGGTCCCAAGATTCATACAAAAGGACTGAAACTTTGGAAAAGAGATCCTACCATATAAGACCAAGGGAAATGGCTCATTTACTTTGAAGAAGAGACCATAGCATGTGAGTAAAAGGATGTGAGAATTTTACCACTATCTCTCTTCTCTATTAAAGATCTTCTATACCACCCTCCACCTTACATTCACCCTAACCCTTACAACAAACTCTGGTCACTGTTAACTGTATTACAGTTCTCCAGAAAAATAGCGCGCACACACACACACACACACACACACACACACACACACACGAAGTCAATTAATTTTGCAAACTCATCCTAGAAAAAAGTGCTACATACCTTATTGCTGAGTATCACACTGTCACCTTTGAAGTACTCCCCTTGGGAAGCTATGCACTGATGCCAGAGCCTAGGTCACCTTCAAAGCAATATTGAAACTTTTCCTAGAATGGCCATCAGAGCTGTCATCAGACCAAAAATCTGACAATAAGTTCGTGAACTTAATTGTCAGATTTTGGGACACCTTACAGAGTTGTTTGTACATTGCTGCCAACTTAAGCACATGGTGGCAAGTTCATGAGCTTAATTGTCAGACTTTGGATCCAATGACAGCTCTGATGGCCATTCCAGGAAAAAAGTTCCAAAATTGCTTTAAAGGCTGGCATCGGTGCATAGCTTCCCAAGGGGAGTACTTCGAAGGTGGCCATAGTGCTATTCAGCAATGAGATATATAGCACTTTTTCTAGGATGATTCATGAAATTAATTATGCAACCTCATACATATATGTACATATGAGAGATATTATAAGGTATTGATTTATATTGACTCATGCAATTATAGAGGGTGAAAAGTTCCATGACCTGCTATCTGCAAACCAGAGACCCAGGAAAGCTGGTAGTATAGTTTGAAGGCCTGAGAGCCAGAGAGTCAATGCTGCAAACTCCATTCTGGGTCTAAAGGCCAGTCAGGCAGAGAGCAAATTAAACTTTCTTCCCCCTTTTTGTTTTATTCAGGACTTCAATGGATTGGGTTTTGCCCATACACATTGAGGAGAGAAATCTGCTTTACTCAGTTTACCAATTCAAACACTAATCTCTACCAGAAGCACCACCACAGGCACACCCCAAAATAATGTTTAACTGGTCAAGGTGACACATAAAATTAAACATCACACATATCATCCCCTGGATAGAGGGGATGGAATGTCCAATTACCTCTCCATCTGTTAAAATCCCTCTTCTCCTTCAAGCTTACCTACTTATTATAATCTCTCTCCTCCCACCCTCTTGGCCTCCTGCAAGAATGTGAGCTTTGCTAGGACTTACTCCATGATTTAGTTATCCTTTCATCCCTGGCTCTTACAAGTACGTGCTCAATGTATACTGGCTGAATTAATTTACTTTAAAAGCACTTCCTGAGAATCTATCATGGACATAGTAAGATAATAGATTATATGTAGGGTTCAAAGAAATTTGACACAAAGGACTCAAATTTCAAGAAGGCAGAAAGAATGGTTTTACAAAACTATAAACCAGTAGCTTGACTTCAGCCCCTTAAAATATGAAAGGATTTTTTAAAAAATATATAGAAGAATAAGATGATCTTTTGGAGGTAGCATAGATTATGTTTGATTTATATTATTATCATTTGACTGGAATTACTAGATTAATAGACATCATAGGGATTATATGAGATAATGCATATAAACTACACAGCCTAGCTCCTAACACTAATAGTTCAATAATGATAGCTATTGGTATTATTATGTTGATTTTAACAAAGAATTTATCTCTAATTATATAAAGTTAATAAAAACAATTACTACCATTTTGAGTATAGTAGGCTCTCAGTTAACCAGCATCCATGGGGACTGATAGAAGCCAGATAAATGTAGTTTCTGGTTGCTTGATAGTTATTATTAAAAAATGGCCTAACTAATACTATACCCCGTACTATAGCACACCATCCCATAAATTTTGTATTGCCTTGATATTAATATTGAAATACAGTAATTAAAAGCAAATTAAGACAAAGACAATTTAATATAACACAATTTTATTACAAAAACAGCGGTGTGAATGCAGTGTGTGCAATTTTAGTTAAATGGCAGTCAACAAACTTTTCAACTTAATGAACTTCACTAACATAATTTTTTTAACTTCAAGTAAAACTTCCAGGAAACACACACATATGAGGTCTGACGATTAAGTTCACAAAGATGCTAATGTGTGTTTACATTGGAAGCACAGCACAAACAACTCAGTAAGGTTTCATAACCTTGGTGTATCTGTGTCTCACAGTTGTGTTCGTGTCAACATGTTGTTGTGTCTGGCTGAGTGGTGTTCATTATTGTTGTTGCGTGTTTTTGTGTGCTGTAGTGAGAATGTTGGAGCTTGAATTAGAGCAGCGAACAAACATTAAAGATTTTGTTAAAGTTCCTAAGAGTGGAAGTGAAGTCAGGGACATGATAGTCCAAGTTTATGGGGATAATGCTATGAAGAAAATAGCAGTGTACAAATGGATTAAACATTTTTCTGAGGGGAAAGAAAGTGTCAGGATGACCAGTAACAAGCTGAATTGATTAAAACATACCAATGAACAAAAGCAAAGGAAATTCAAAGTTTGCCAAGACCTTTTGGAGAGGCAAGACAATGTTTTAGGACGTGTTATCACTGGTGATGACACATGGGTATAACAACACAATCCTGAAACAAAGCATCAAAGTGCACAACAGAAATCAAACAATTCTCCAAGACCAAAAATTTCCATCAGTCCAAATCAAGAGTCAAAACAATGTTGCTAACCTTTTTTGATATCAGAGGGATTGTTCATTATGAATTTCTATCAACTGGACAGTCAACCAAGTTTAAAGTGCTGAAAAGGCTGCATGAAGAAGTTAGAAGAAAACAACCTGAACTTTTTGCCAACAACTCATGGCTTTTGCATCGTGACAATGCACCAGCTCACACGGCACTGTCTGTGAGGGAGTTTTTAACTGGTAAACAAATAACTGTATTGGAACACTCTCCCTACTCAACTGATTTGGCCCCTCAATGGCGTTTTTCTTTACCCAACGATAAAGGAAATATTGAAAGGAAGACATTTTTATGACATTCAGGACATCAAGGGTCATACAATGATAGCTCTGATGGCCATTCAAGAAGAAGAGTTCCAAAATTGTTTTAAAGGGTGGACTAGGTGCTGGTATCTGTGCATAGCTTCCCAAAGGGAGTACTTCAAAAATGACCGTAGTGATATTCAGCAATGAGGTACATAGCACTTTTTCTAGGATGAGTTTGCAAATTAATTGTCAGACCTCATATACACTTAAAACTGTTACAGTAGAGGTAGAGAGTCCACAGGGTAGACATTGCATCAGGATCATCAGGATTAGATGATATAGCCAGGACAGGATCCAGATAAGTGAATGTGGATGTTTGGGATCTACATCAGTAGATGATGTTGTGCTGGCAAACAAACTTTCTTGAAAAATGAACAAATATCAGTTTGCTTTGAGGCCCTTTGTCTCTCATGTAAAGTCAGGTTTTGCATGACGTGCAGCTGCATAACATGCTGAGAAGTGAAGAAGGGTTGCTGTTCTGCAAAGGCTATTACAGTTTCAAATGCTCCAGTAGCTCTTTGTCAAGATACTTTTTTCACCTCATACCCATCCTCATCACTCTTTTCCTCTGCAACACTCATTTTTCTATGATTCATAACAGCTTCTATGATGTCTTCTGTATTAAGTGTATGAGTTACTGAAATAACTTCATCCACAGCAAGTCACACGTAAAGTTCATCTCAAGACAAATTCATTTTGTTGTTAGCAGAGTCAACTAACTCATAGATTTCATCATAAATTCTGCTACTGGTACCTGCATTATTGACTAGAAAACCCTCAAAGTTGATGGGGGAGGAGTATTCCACAGACATCACAGCTGGCCACAACTTTCTCCATATTTCAATAATGTTTCACTTCTCACAGAATTCCAAGCACAACTGACAGTGTAGATAATATCTTTTGAGATTATTTTTTTCTAAACGTCCAGAATTGTCCTGTCAAAATTATTTATTTTTCCCATGAAGTCATGCCTATAAAACATTTTTGCACTCTGTATCACTCCCTGATCCATTGGTTGGATCAGACTTGTGACGTTAGCTGGAAGATAACATACAAAAATGTTGCCATTAAACAGCTCTTCCACAGGAGGATGTGCACGACCATTACCAGGAGCAAGAGAACTTTACTATTCTCTGGTATTTCTTTCTTTTGTAAATTTTCTTCAACACTAAAAACAAACCAATAATGAAACCACTTGATAGAAATTTCTGTGTCCATCCAATTGTTACTCTGTGCATAATAATCTACAGGAAGCTTAGTTATGCCTTTAAAGAACCTTGATTGGTTTAGAAAATTTGCCAACCACACAAAACTTTACTATATGATTTACCGATGGATTTACACAAACAAATACAATTATACACTCTTTATTTAGCTTGAATTTGTGATCTACCTTCTCATTACCACCAGCTGATTAGGTAGACACTTCCACATTAATCCAATCTCATCTGCATTATAAATCAGCTCTGGGGTCAAGCCATTTTTCTGCAACCAATCCACCAAATACATCATGAAATGAAACTGCAGCCTTAAAATCAGCCAATTTCTGCTCACCTCACAAGTCCATTTTACGGATGCTGTGACAAGCCACGAATTGGGCAAGCTAGCCACTTGAAAGTGAACACTGACCTTCAACATTCATTTTCTCATAGAATTCTCTCAATTTTTTCCTGCAACATGGGTTCAGAAATTCAACCACCTCAGACTTTCAGTGAACACTACTCATACAGAGCCTGGGCAAGCACTTCCATTTTCAGTATATGAAGAGTATGATCCTTCTCCACACTCTTGTCACTCTCTGACTTAACATAAAATCCTTTTATCTTCTGAGACTGAGCCTTAATGTCATACATCATTGACAAGCTGACATTAAATTCCTTCAAGAGCACTGCATGACTGTCACCTTTCTCAAGCCTCTTACATATTTCCACCTTTGCTTGAGGGTAGGCATTATGCATTTATGCTTAACTTCAGACCTGTTTCGGCATACTTGGAGTTAGCTAAAAACACAATATTTATTCTAACCAACCGGTATGGTTACATGGCATGAATTGGAGGTAGTGGGAGACAAACATGTGGTGCTCGAAGCATGGGCTTACTCACCATGAAGGGCAGCACACCAAGTTTAAACTTACATTTCTGCTAAAAATTGAGTTTATTTTAATTTTTATTTAAAGTACTCTTTTTTTTTTTTGCCAGTTGCTTAAGAGTGCCAGTTGCTTGAGTTCCAGTTAATGAAGAGTCTACTGTATTTATTATGTGCCAAACACATTTTAAGTGCTTTACAACAATATTACATTGAAGCCCCACAAGGTAAGTGTACTGGGTTGAATAGTGTCCTTAATATCCGTGTCCATCAGGAACCTCAGAATATTAATGTAAGAAATGTCCAAATCTGTAGAAAATTTTTATAAGAGTTTATTTGAGCAAAACTGATGACACATGCAACATCTCAAATGCTCTGGAGAGTAACAGTTTTGTGGTTTCTTTTATGCTTTTGAAATTAACAGGAAACATATGGAGGTGGGAGAAAGCAAGGCAGGGATTGGATTAAAGGACAGTTAACAAGATTACGTATTCTCTTGAGGGTTAATACTCCCTTCCAGGGGTATTATAGGCACTCCTCACTTAACAACTGAGTTCTGATTTTCCATACCTAAAACTAGGTCATTAAGGGAATTTAAGCAAAAAGCTTGAAGGTGAATGTCTTGCAGTGTGTCGTGGCACCACAGAATATATTTCAATGGATATCATGTGACACAACCCTTATAAACAAAATATGTAGTCTTGTGTGATTGCAAATACTTTGTGTGGTAAATACTAACTGAATGCAGAAATGAAACTAAGACAGAGAAAGGGAATTCCCCAACCCTCACCCTCCACACAGGTTGTTAAGTGAGGAATAGCTGAACTTACAGCATTTCAAAGTGTGTTAACCTAGATACACAAGAACAATGGACAGGGCTGGCTTAACACCTTTCACTAAAGAACTTACAGGCCTGGGGCATGATTCTTCACCATGACCTGCCCAGTTAGGAATTTATGATCAGATCACCCTGTGATGCTACTTTCCATAGAACCCCATTTGTTTTTTTGTTTTTTTAATCTACAGAACATGACCTCATTTAGAAAAAGGTTCTTTGCAAATGTGATCAAGTTAAAATGAGGTCATATTGGATTAAGATGCATCCTAAATACAATGCCTGGTGTCTATAAGGATAGAGAGATTTGAAGACATGGAGGAGACACATAGAGTAAGTCCATGTGAATATAAAGATTGGAGTTATGCTGCTACAAGCCAAACAATGCCAAGGATTGTTGGCAATCAACAGAATCTAGCGAAGACAAGGAAGGATTCTTCCCTAGAGCCTTCAAAAGGAGCATGGTCCAGCCAACACCTTGAGTTTGGACTTCCAACCTACAAAACTGTAAGAGAATAAATTTTTGTTGTTTTATGCCACCCATTTTGTGGTAATTTTTATGGTAACCTAGAAAATTATTATATTAATTTACAATGAAGAAACTAGATGTAGAGGGATTATACTTCATGTGCAAGGACACAGAGCTAGGAAATTGCAGAACCCAGATTCCAGCACAAGTCTGTCTGCTTCCAAAGCCCATGCTCTTAACATGTAAACTGGCCAAAAAATAAACAGAAGGTTTACTTGTGGCCATGCAAGAATATTAATAATTCAATATCAATATATTGAAATCAACCTAGAGTTCTCTAGTGATTTTCACTCATTCATTCATTCCTTCAATTTTGTAGAGGTGAGGAAGGGTCTACCTGAGCCTTTTTACTTATTAGTGAATATTAACAAATAGCTAATATTTATGTAGTAATTACTATGTACCAGGAACAATTTAAGCACCTTATGTTTATTAACACATTTATTTCTCAAACATTCACAAACAAGGCAACGTGAAGGCTGACTATATTGTTAAGGCCCATTCTTGACCTCTCACAATCCTGATGCCTCTACACTGTGACTTTGCAGCTCCTCCTATGAAGAGGGGATGGAGCATCTTTCCCACTCCTTGAATCTGGACTGACCCTGTGACTTGCTCTGGCCAACAGAGCAGTGGAAGTGATTGTGCCAGATGCAAATAAGCCCTGCATGTTTTCCATCTCCATGCCATGAAAACAAGCCCAGATTGGCCTGCTGGTGAATGAGCTGATACATTTCAATTAATGGTTAGTCTACCCCAGAAACAGAACTGCCTATTTAACCTGCAGCTGACCACAGACAAATGAAAGAGCCTACCTCAGACCAGAAAAACTGACAGAAAAGCCCAGCTCAAATTGCCAATCTATGAATTATAAACTAAGTAAATAAATGATTGTTTCAACATGGTTTGTTAGCTAAAGGGCACAGGTACAATAATAATAGTGTATTATTAGTTTCCCATTTTATATGTGAAGAAATGGAGACACAGAGGGGTAGAGTAATATGCCAAGGTTATACAGATAAAAAGTGTCAGGTCCAGGACTTCAGTTAAGGAATTTGGCACCAGAATCCATTCTCATGACGACCACTAACTATATCCTGCCTCTCAATCACTCTACAAAGTTAAAAAAAGATTGCTTATAAGATTGGTCTAACAATAAAAATAATAATAAAACAAAACAAAAGATTGGTCAATGACACCAAGCCAAGAAGGATGACTAATTACCATAGATGAGAATCAAGATTAAGAATATTCTCAACATGCATGACCCAAAGCTATTGCTCTGTAAAATAAAACTTAATGGGAAAATTATATATCTATATCTATATATATATATATATATATATATATATATATATCCCTATATCTGAGTTTTTAAAAACACATAAATGAAAAATAGGGGAGGCTTAACTTAAAAGCAGCTCATGTGAAAAATTAAGAAGGGTTTTAAAGAAACAAAACTGATTAAGAATCAACTCCAGAACACTGCATTAATGAGGATCTGGTGTCCAAGCCCTCATTAATGCAATAGTGCTGCTGCATGTGGTATGATTAGAAGCATGTTGATAAACTGCTTCTATTACATAAGAAGGTAATCATATTTAATCTAACGGGTGAGGAGGGACACGAGTCTGTGAGCTCTTAAAATACTTAAACGTTTGTGAAAATGTTGAAGAGAAAGTAAATAAATTCTTTGATACTTTGGGGAGAAGATAGGAAATCAGTGATTGGAAGTCTAACAGTTTTATTGGGTGGAAGAAGAAATACTTTTATTCTTTTTCCCATTGCCCCACCCAGCCTGCTCTCTGGACCTATTATTTCCTATCCCTTGATGAAATCTCCAGCAGGTCCCATAGTTTTCTGGATCCTTTAAATCAATTGAACAGTTTCATTTCAGTCATTAAAATATCCCTCCAGCATAACATCAACACTTCAAACTCAGTTAAACCTAAGGTTTTTCTCCTCTCCCAGCTTGGAAGCTGAAAGAGGGGAAGTTTGGGGAAGGAGGCATAGTTGGCTTAGTCTCTCTTCCTTGCTCCATCTCTTTCACCAGATTGTCAGTGATGATGTTTGATTCTTTTAGGGTCAAACCCAAGGGGAGAGGAGATCAGAGGAAAAGAACAGAGGTAGAAATGGTTGTATGAGGCGGTAGTGCCCTCTTGGGGGCAGAAAGACAACTAGAGGCTTCCTCCAGTTGAGCTAGCTAGGCTACATTGTCTGAGGCAATGCCTCTCTCTCATGCACAGTTAACAGCTTTTCCCTAGCCACCTGTCTATTGGGATCCTTTTGCCTGTACAGGAGTTGCTCTTTCATAGGATCCCTTTTAAGTAGACTGAGACCAGCTCCTTTCTGCATGATCACTGGACCATTGGAAAGCATGTATCTTTGCTGCACCATCAGAGAAAGCACATTTCCTTCCAGCCTCTTCTCTATCACCAGGAGCAGGCAGCTACAGGCAAAGCCTCCAGCCTTGTCACATTTCAGAAATGAGTTCTTCAAACTCCAACAGAGATACTGGAAGCTCTCAGAATAGTCATCTTGAATCTTTTCTAAATTGATTTGAGGGGAAATGTCACAACACTCCAATAATAAGGTTCTCAGGCTGGCAGAGAGAGAGAGAGAGATAGGTGATGAGCTAATGCAGATAGGACAGGCTTTACAATCTCCTTAATATGTCTACATATGAGTAGGTAGTCAAGCACCCATCTTCAACTACTATTCTCAGCATTGAGACCCATTGTAGAATTCTGAGAAATAGCATACCATTACAGACATTACAGGGGAACAGATTTTCAGCCAGTAAAAGGTTATCTTCTAAAAAAGAAAATGGATCCAGTTTATAAAGCTGTATAGTCTACCAGTCTCTAAAATTAGTGCTTAAGCAGAGATTGTAGAGGAACTTCTACACAAAGTGGCAAGTAACACCTAACATTATCTTTCTCACTCTAGAATTCTATTATTTCTGTAACAGTATCCACCTCACACCTAAAAAGCATATTTTTTAAAAGCAAAGTAATCCCAAAAGATCACAAAAGAGAGTGTATAATTAGGTAGCACATGATATTCAGAAGTGCTCAGGGAAATTCAAAAGAAGGAAAGCTCTTGATAGGGTAGAGTTTACTTAGGAAGAAATTCTCTGCTACTTATCCTATAATTTTAGAGAAATTTGTTTCTGGTCTTCACTGCTAGGCTGTGAGTAGCTCAAGGGTGTGTTTTATCCATAACAGTATTCCAGGGCTTGGCATGGTACCTGACATGGCACAGGTGTCAATAAAGATCAGGTGAGGCTGTCCAAAGCATCAAAGGCTGCAGTTATCCAGTCCTGTACCAGGAATAGCAATCAAGGACCACATGTACAGGCAGTAACAGGTAGGACATAAGAGAGTGATTGCAAAATACTGTTAATTATAAGATGTACCCCAATTTCAGAAAGAGCATCATATATTTCAGCTGGAGACTAAATTAAAATAGAAAAGACAATCAAAGAAATTCTTTCTTCTTCCACATCCCCATTTTTCTGACCGGAAAGAAAATTCCAACTAGACAAGATTGCTTGTCGTTTGAAGTATCACCCAACCCTTCATTCTTGCAAGAGCCTTTGGGCAGCTCCATGCGATGCTCTATGTTCGCCAAGTAGGAAAGTACTTTGCATTCATCTAAATTAAGACCAACTCTCAGGAAGCATAGAGACCTACTGTAAAATTTTAAATTTAAGATTACAAGGCCCAGCAACAACCATAGCTGGACCTCAAATTGTTTTGCAGGCTGTATTTTCATTCACTTTAAAATACCTATAGGAGAGGAGTGACATCAGCAAAATGGAAGAATAGGAGTTTTCTAACATTTTCCTTCCAAAGAACACCATTTTGACAATCACCCACAGACAAGGGTATCTTTGGAGAAATCTGGAAAACCAGTGGAGAAGTTCCAGCATACCATTGGAGCAAAAACAATCCAAAGTTGGATACAATGAAGAGGATTAGAGAAACACCTTTGCTTACCCAGTATTGCTGCCCCACAAGGTGTCACAGAAAATTATTTCTCTTTCAGAGGAAAGTGACAGGGAGGGAGCACACGGCTTCCCCAGCTGTGTGGAACACAGGCAAACAGGCCCACATCCTCCTCATCCCTCTAGAATACTGAAGTGTGCTTTAGGACAAATGCCATTCAGTGAGCATCAAAGGCACACAGACTCCACCAGGAAGGCTGTCCGCAAACCACTAGAGACACCATACTCGCGGATCCCCCAACTCATCTATAAGCACCCCCAATGCTCCACACACCTCACCCACACACACAGTGGCTGGTTCCCTGTGCACACCTCCAAGAGCAGCAAGTCCAAGCCTTTGCAGATAGCTACTGAGCACCTGCAGAAAGCCAGCCCGAATCTGTGGGACTGGGAGAAAGTACACAAACTTGAGCACTCAACACCATCCTATGGAAAGGACACAGAAGGCTGTCAGCACTCAGTCTAGCTTTGCAGGATTGAGAGAAGGCAGGCAAGTAAGAATTTTCCCCCAAGAAAGAACAAGAAGTATGAAACAGACTTATCCCTAGAAAGTCTGAGAAACCTTTAGAATCGCTAGGAGGGATGAAAGAAGGGAATTCTCCCCTGAAGCCAGTCAGTAAGACTGCAATAAAATCACTCCTTTGTGAAATGAAAAGATAACAACATAAGGCTTCAGGGAACATGAAAAAATCAAGGAAACATGACACTACCAAAGGAATACAATACTTTTCCAGTTAACCAAAGCCCAAAGATATGGAGATCTGTGATTGGCCTGATAAAGAATTCAAAATAGTTGTTTTAAGTAAGTTCAGTGAACTACAAGAAAGCACAGAACTAAATCAATAAGATCATAAAAATAATATATGATCAAAATGAGAAGTTCAAGGGAGAGACAGAAATTATAAACAAACAAACAAACAATAACAACAACAAAAACCCAAGCAGAAACTCTGGAGCTAAAGAAGATAATGAATTAATTTTTCTAAATGCAATAGAGAGCATCAACAACAGATCTGATCAAGCAAAAGAAATAATCAGTGAACTCTAAGACAAGTCATTTGAAATTACCCAGCGTAGAACAAAAACTAAAAAGAATAAAAATGAGGGGAGAAAGCTTATCTGAATTATGGGACACTATCAAGTGAAACAATCTATGCATTATCAGAGTCCCAGAAGAAAAGAGAAAGGGACAGAATGCTTATTTAAAGAAACAATGTCTGAGAACTTTCCAAAACAGGGGAGAGATCTGAATATCCAAGTTCATGAAGCACGTGTCCCCAAAAAGGTTCAACCCCAAAGATCTTCTCCAAGACCACTATAATTAAACAGTATAAAATCAAACAGAAAGATATAATTGTAACACAGCAAGATTAATTTTTTTTCACATATCAGGGAAGCTCCATCTCTCCATCTATCAGAAGAGGCTATCAGAAGATTTCTTAGCAGAAACCTTGCAGGTGAGGAAAAAATGAGATGATATATTCAAAGTGCTGAAAGAAAAAAACAACTGCCAACAAACTATACAGCAAAGTTGTCCTTCAGATGACAAACATAAAAACTTTTCCAGAGAAACAAAAGCTAAAGGAGTTCATCACCTCTAGACCTACCTTATAAGAAATGTTGAAAAGAGTTCTTCAGACCAAAATGGAAGGACATTAGTTAGTAACATGAAATTATGTGAAAATATAAAACACACCCATAAAGGTAAATATACAAGGGTTGTCTGGAAAGTGTCCAGCCATGTAACATGAAAAACAGAGGCATTTATGCCTGGATATTTCCAGACAGCCCTCATACAGTCAAATTCAGAATACTCTAATCTATAAGATGGTGTGTGAATCACTTAACTTGAGTATAAATGTTAGAGGAAAAGGTATTAAAAAGTACTATAGCTACATTAATTTGTTAACAGGTACATATGGTAAAAAGATGTAAATTATGACATCAAAAATATAAAATGTGGGTTGGGGGCATAAAAGGGTAGCATTTTTTTTGTATGTGATCAAAGTTAAACTGTCATCAATTTAAAAGACTATTATAGTTATAAGATATGTTATGTAAGCTTCAGGGTAACCACAAAGCAAAAACCTACAGTACATATAAAGACGATAAAGAGAAAGGAATCAAAGCATGCCACTATAGAAAATCAATTCACAAAGACAGAAAGTGAAATAGGAACAAAGGTACTTTAAAACAGCCAGAAAACATTTAACAAGATGGCACTGGTAAGTCCTTACCTTTCAGTAATTATTTTAAATGTAAATGGTTTAAATTCTCCAATCGAAAAGCATAAAGTGGCTGGATAGATATAAATCTTAAAAACATACAACTATATGCTGCCAGCTTTAAGGACATACATAGGCTCCAAGTGAAGGGATGCAAAAACAATATTCCATGCAAAAGGAAACCAAAAGAGAAGAGGGGTAGCTATACTCATATAGGACAAAATAGACTTTAAGTTAAAAACTGTAACAAGTACAAAAGAAGGTCCTTATATGATGGTAAAGGGTCAATTCATCAAGAGAATATGACAATCATAAATATATATGCACCTAATATTGGAGCACCTAAATATATTAAGCAAATACTAACAGATCTGAAGAGAAAACTAGACAATACAAAAATACCATATAAAGAACTCATACAACTCAATAGCAAAAAAAATAATAATAATCTGATTAAAAATTGGGCAAAGGATCTGAATAGAAATTTTTCCAAAGAAGACATGCATCCAATAGGTATGAGAAAAGTTGTGCAACATTAGTAATCATCAGGGAATTGCAAATCAAAACCATGATGAGATGTCAACTCACACCTGTCAGAATGGCTTTTATTATAAAGACAACAGATAACAAGTGATAGCAAGGATGTGGAAAAAGGGAATCCTTGTACACAGTTGATAGGAATGTAAATTGATACAGCCACTATGAGAAACAGTATCAAAATTCCTCAAAAAATGAAAAATAGAACTATTATATAATTCAGCAATCTTACTTCTGGGTACATATCTGAAGGAAATTCAATCACTGTCTCAAAGAGATATCTGTATATCCATGTTACTGCAGCATTATTCACAATAGTCAAGAGATGGAAACAACCAACGTGTCCATCAGTGGATGAATGGATAAGAAAATGCTCTCTATATAAAAAAGCATACATTCATGTATGTATGTATATATCTCTATATCTTGTATGTATGTACATACTATATTTCATAGAAAAACAACTTTTAGGATTAGGAGATTACTGAGTCAGTAAGGAAACCCACCTCAGAAACAAACACTAGTAGATATTTAATGGATAATAGGATCAAATGATAGAACACAGTAGAAAATCCAGAAATAGCCACACATACACACATAAATGATGTTCAGAATGGACACAAAGGCAATATAGTGGAGAAATGAGAGTCTTCTTAACAAATGGTGCTGGAACAATCAGATAATCATATGAGGGAAAATGAACTTCAATCCATACCTGTGGTAGGCAGGATAATGCCCTCCCCCAAAAATCCACACCCTCATCCCCCAAAACCCATGAATATGATGAGAGTAAAAAGACAAGCACAGACTAGGAAAGAAATGTTTGCAAATCATATATGTGACATTAAGATCTTTCTTTAGAATATATAAAGAACTCAACACAAACAGAAAATTGGCAAGATTTGGACACTTTACTAAAGAAGGTATATGGATGACAAATAAATATAAGAAAAGATATTCAAAAGCAGAAAAGAGGAAGTTATAACCACAAGGAGATATAACACAAGTGGTGATGAAGATGTGGAACAATTGGAATTCTCATACTCTGCTGATGGGAATGCAAAATGGTACAACTGCTTTGAATAGTTTGGCAGTTTCCTAAAAAGTTATGCTATGACCCAGCCATTCTACTCTGAAGTATAGGCCCAAGTGAAATGAAAACATATATCCATCCATACAAAGACTTTTAGATGAATGTTCAATAGCAGCTTTATTTATGATAGCCCCAAACTGTTAAGTAGCTCAAATACATACATCAACAGGTGAATGAATAAACAAAATGTGGGATGCTCATATAATGGAATACTATCTAGCAATGAAAAGGAACAAATTCTTGATAATATAGCAACAGATGAGTCTCAAAACAATCTATGCAAAAAAGGCCAGACAAAAAGAGTATGTACTGTATGATTCATTTTTTTATAAAATGCAAGGAAATGCAAACTAATGCATAGTGATAGAAAGCAGATGTATGCCTGGGGAAAGGGACTGGGAAGGGGCAGGAAGGAGGGATTACAAAGGAGCATGAGGAGACTTTTGAAAGTGGTAATGTTCACTATGCTGAGATGCTTTCATGGTTGCATACATATGTCAGAACTTACCAATTTGCCCACTTTAAATGTTGTTTATTGTATGCTATTTATACTTCCATAAAGCTGTTTTTAAAATATAGTAAAAGAAAAATGTTTTAATATATAAAAGGCAGGATCAGACAATGGTGCTAAATTAAGTTGTATTAGCCAGGCACCACCAGATTAAAGGAAAGGTAGGATCCTTTGACTGCCTTGCAAGGGTAAATTGAGTTAAGTGAGGGCACCAGTGGTCATGGAAAAGAGCAGAACTGCTTGTCCTCTCAGGTCAGCTGAGGATGTAGGCTGGGGTATCATATGAAAATCTTTGCTGTAGGAGGAAAGATAACACCTCAAAGAAGAATTGGAGGAGGGATGCTTGGCAGTAAAGCCCAAGCAGGTTATTTCTCCTTCCTTACATCCGCCCTGTTGCCAAATGGACCCTCAGTAGCCTACTTCCAAATTTGTGTGAGCAGTTTGTTTTGTATAAATAAAGCTGGGTGGTGTCCTGGGTGTAAGCTGATATTCAATCAATAGTGAAAGTAACCCCTTAGAATCAGTGATCAGAATTACCTCGCCAGGATCAGAAGTGAAATGACGTAACCGGGAAATTCCGTCTCAAATTCCTCCAGTCTCCGCACTTCTGACCCGCGCCCGCCCCGTCCCGTCCCCGCCCCGTCCCCCGTCCCCGCCCCGTCCCCGTCCCCGTCCCGTCCCCGTCCCGGCCTTTTTCTTCCGGATAGGTTCCTCCGGGAGGGGCGGGAAGCGGACTCGGCCCGGGCCCCGCCCACGGCGCGCGTCCCCGCACCTCAGCGCGCAGCCCCGACAGAATCGCTTTACGGCTAGAGAAGAGGGTGGGTTCCTAGATTTAAGGTAAGAGGCCAAGCTGAGGGGCGGGGAAAGAGGGCCTTGCGGCAGGACGTAAGTGATGGTGCAGGCGGCGCGACAGCAGCTGGAGCGCTGAGGCGGGTTTGTGTTTCCCGGGCCGAACCGGGCTGTGGGGGGCGCCCGGGCTTGGGCAGGGGCCTTAGCTAAAGGCCCTCGGTGACAGGATGGGTGAAGGAGAGTGGGGCTGGGCAGGCCTTGGGCTGCTTTGGGCGGTGCGTGGGTTTGAGGGGCTGGCGGGCTGGAGTCCTGGCTCCAGGCCGGGGATCTGACCGGTGGTTGGTGTTCCACGAACCCACAGCGCGGCCCGTCTTGTCCTCGCCATGAGGCCGCAGCAGGCGCCTGTGTCCGGGAAGGTGTTCATTCAGCGAGACTACAGCAGTGGCACACGCTGCCAGTTCCAGACCAAGTTCCCCGCGGAGCTGGAGAACCGGGTATGCAGCCTGCCTCTTCGCACCTGCTCCGGGCGGGGGAGGGAGACTCGCTCAGGGAAGGGAGGGTATATGGGCTGAAACCCCGTCCGCGGAGTGTCTCGCAGCTCTTGGAAGGGGCACGCAAAGAAGGGATGTTGGCCACAGGTTCACGAAGAGGGCTCTACTAAGCAAAACCTGGTATTTGGAGGAGGAAGAATAAAGCCAAGCCCCCTGGTGTGATGACCTTGCCTAGCTCCCGGAAATCTTCACCCAAGCGTCTTTTTCCCCTGCTGTCCTCCACCTTCACCCCCACCCCTGGTTATTGACAACAGTGATGAGGAACTAATAATTCCTGAGCCTCCAGGCAACCTAACTCAACATGTTGTGAGCCATACCCTACCTCGGCATGCAAGAGGAATCTGTGACTGGCATTTGTGGCCACTGAAGTTGGCCGCACTGCTCGGTAGAAGGGGTTTATTAAGTGCTGTGCCAGGCAGTGCAGACAGGCCTTCTTGGAACCTGGAAAACATAGAGCATTAGATGGCCCTGGACAGGGAAATATTAAGAACAAGGCTTTAAACTTGTTTTCCAATTGATTGTTTTTTACAATCACTGGGAGCCACCTACGTTTTGTTGGCTTGCATATCAAAATTGTCATGAAGATATAGGTCCTTTGGGCAACCCTGCATATAGAAATGGAAGAATGGGATGTTTCCCCTTTTTTCAGACTTACCAAAAAAAAAAAAAAAGTAATAAATATATCTTATTTTACAGATCCAATGAAGTGAGCCATGTATGTGAATGTTTGTTTTCTTGTGCCCACATGTGTTCACCCACCCAAAGAGAGACTCTTGGTCTTAAGCCGTATTACCTTACATTTGTTTAATGTTCAGAGGTCAATTTCTGGTTTAATGGGAGTAAGTTTTGTGGCTCTTTCCTCAAACTGGGAAGATGAGGAACTGAGAGGTGATTAGGCATGCAATGGGTGTGGGACTAAGAAATGCTGGTCATGGAATAAGTGGGTGTGATGAGTCTATACTAGAGAAATGTGTAACAATCATTTAAAACTAGCTTGTAGCAAGGTAGGTTGTTCTACCTGATTGCCAAGGTTGAAAAATCAACAGTGGTCCATTACAGTGACCTTCAGCTTCATTTATAACCTTAGGCAGGTTAATGACCCAAATTTGCTTCTTTAAAAGCAAATTAAAGATCAAACATGCCTTATAAAGATGGTTTGTAGATTACCTTGTTTGTGAAATGCCATATGAATGCTGCAGATTGTTGCCACAATTTTATGAGTTAACTCAGCTTGACACTAGATGAAGTAGAAATTGAGCAAGTTTGCCTGTTGACTAAAGCCACTGAATGATGGTTTTGAAATAATTTAACATCACAGTTAACATGTTTTACATGGTAAGACTTATATAAAATGGATCAAATGTTTTATTTTTAAGCCTCTTATAGAAACTCTCATTTACAAGGTTGGACAATTTCACGAATTCATCCTAGAAATAATTCATTGCTAAATATCACTACAGTCACCTTCGAAGTACTCCCCTTGGGAAGTTATGTACCGATGCCAGCGCCTAGTCCACCCTTCAAAGCAATTTTGGAACCCTCTTTCTGGAATGACTGTCAAAACTGTCGCCATTCCCAAAATCTGACAATTAAGTTCACGAACTTGCCACCCTGCACTTAGGCTAGCAGCACTGTACAAACAACTCAGTAAGGTGTCATAAAATTAACCTTACTGGTTGTCAGTGCTGTCAACCTAAGTGCAGGGTGGCAAGTTCGTGAACTTAATTGTCAGATTTTGGGAATGGTGACAGCTTTGACAGTCATTCCAGAAAGAGGGTTCCAAAATTGCTTTGAAGGGTGGACTAGGCGCTGGCATCGGTACATAACTTCCCAAGGGGAGTACTTCGAAGGTGACTGTAGTGATATTTAGCAATGAGGTATGTAGCACTTTTTCTAGGATGAGTTCGTGAAATTAATTGTCTGACCTCATACATACTTTCAAATTAGAATGTAAACTACTCTTTTTCACCATACTTTCTTGGATGTTACAAGAGTCCTTTGTCAAACTCCAAATTCATAGTTGAGCCAAATACATGTATGCAGAATCACACATTATTAGCCTTCCACTCTGTGTGGTTGAGCCTTTATTTTAAAGTCAAAATACAGAATCACAATGTAGTCACAGTACTCCACTGTTTCTTACAGGAAATTGATGTTTCTAAGTTTGGGAGTCCTTTTACTTCTTTGACTTATTACAGCCCAGAACTATTTGTGATTCTGAGCAATATGGGATGTTATATAGTGCTGCTCATTGTGCCTTTGATTTTTTTTTTTCCTTTTTAAATGTTTGGGTTAAAACACTAGCTTATATTTAAACTGCTTGGGAAAGCTTTGATTTTTTTTTTCTGTGTTGAGATTAAGTTTAAATTACACGTTTAAATTTTCCTTGCTTTGTTTGATGGAAAATTGAAAGGTTTCCCTCTTTGTTTCTCAAGTAACCCTAGAAATTGTACTGATTGCTCTGCCACTGAGGCTGATTTTCCTTTTGTAAGAACATCATACTTGGCAACTTAATAGAGGAAAAAACTAATATACAAATGTTTTGTATTACTTTAAAGCATTAAAAACACACACAGTTGTACCCTTTAATTGGGGAGTGAGGACAATTTCTGTCTCTTAACAAGTTTGCTCTCTCCGCTGCCTGTCAGGATGTAGGACTTTGATGCTTAAGTGCTTTGTTGCCAGGACTATCCTTTAAAGGAAGCTTTATTCTCACTTTAACCAAAATATAGACATCTTAAGTACCTTTGGTCTGGGTAGAAGAGAAATGAGAGAACTATAATTGAGGCATTTGTTCCCCTACATACCTTTAAAAATATGTTTCTACATCCGGTCAGTAGAAATTACCTTTGACTTACAATCTCTTTAAGCTTCAGCCCTTTGCTTTCTACTACACAGTTCTACAAGGAACAAAAATTCTGGGAAAATGAACCTGATTTCTCTTTATATTGTGACTTTCAATGTTTTATTGATCCAAATTTGTATTAGGCTCCAACTTCACATACCTCCAAATTTTTATGTAGTTCCTATATCAATGTCCAAGTACCTAGGGGAGAACACTAACAGCTGTTCGTAGTCCCTAAAGCAAGCTTGTCCTACCTGCAGCCTACGGGCTGGGCCGCATGCCACCCAGAACAGCTTTGAATGTGACCCAACACAAATTCGTAAACTTTGTTAAAACATTACAAAAATTATGCACAGACCTTTTTTCATCTCATCAGCTGTCATTAGTGTATATTATGTGTGGCCCAAGGCAATTCTTCCATTGTGGCCCAGGGAAGCCAAAAGATTGTATATCCCTGGCCTAAAGGGAGTGAGATAAAAATGCCCACATTTGTTCTGTGGAGCCTTTGCATATTAAGTATGTCATTTGTCTTCATTGCTGCCTACCATGCTCTTTACTTTTCTTTTTTAAAATACTCTTTCAAAGAAGTTTTTGGATTTTTTTAAAACTTTCATTATTTTTTAAAAAACAAAATTATATAAAACACAAATCAATTAAAACAACAAAAAATAATCTTTCATCTTGTTTTTGTTTAATGATCTGTAATTTGCCTCCATCCTATAAAGCATTGCAATCTTGGAATAACTTTTAAGACTTAGTGTTGCTGGTATGATGGGTAATTTGATTTGAAAGAAATGTTTGTGGTTTGGATCCCATAGTTTTTTGGTGGTTTGTTTGTTTGTTTGTTTTGTTTTGTTTTGTTTTGTGGTGGTTTCCTGGCTGGGAGTCAAACCCAGGCTGCGGCGTTGAGAGCGCCTAAGCCTAGCCACTACACCACCAGGGAACCCCGCATGGTTTTAAATCATACTGTGTTCCAAGACATGTAACTACAAAAACCTTCATCAGTTTATAACATTGTAGGTAAGTCAAATGTGAGTGTTTGAAATTATTTATACTTTTGTGAATTTACCATGGACAAACTGAAGGCATTAATTTAGGCATAATTAGGTGAAGATTGCAGTTTAACTTTAATATTTGTTCACTAAACTATTCTCCTAAGTCTGTTTTCGGGGAATGAGAACTCTGATGCAGGGTTCTACAGATGACCATTCTTGACAAATCCCATCTTCAAGTGATGGCTCAGTGAAGGAATGGTGTCCTAGCTCTCAGCACCATCTCCACCCACCCATTCCTTGTCAGAAATGCTAATATTCTGGGAACTTAAAAATAGTTCCTTTTGAAAAACAAGTAGAGCCACCACCACTTTAAAGTTTACATTAAACTTTTCTATGCCATTGACTCATTGTGTACTCACAGGTTTTCACACAAAGGACAATATGATTACAATGAACTCTAACCTAAGGGATTTTAATAGCCTAAAAGTGATGGTCATAATTGTTTTATACTTTAAAAAATCATGTTCTTGAGAATATTTTGTCTCACTGTACATTGAATTCTTTGACTTTTTCCTAAGTATTTCTATATAAAGATTTCATAAAAGGGAAGTCATGTAAATAGTTATTAGTTTTAGGAATAAGGGAAATATGTGAGAGAAGGCCTAGAGTAAGGGCAAATAGATTGTGCTTTGTTACCAAGAATGATAATATGGAATGAAATTCTCTAATAATGGGCCTTGAGAGTCCTAGGGTAAAGTATTGAGATTTGAAATCTACTAAATACTGTTAGAAGAAGAAAAATAAGTGATTTTGGAAGAAGAAAGTAAAAGCATATTAGAGTGAAAAAATCAATGACAGTACTATTAGTGTAAATGTAAGATAATAGAGTCACTGAATAGAAAGCGGTAATAGGAGTGAACTTGCAGTGTAGAGTTCTGCAGTAGTTTGAGGTTTTGTCTTATTCAATGTGAGCTTTTCATACCAAATAGTTACTTTGAAAGTGTTGGTATATTGAGTAAATAAAATACAAAACTTGCACTCTTTGATTTTTTTCCTGAGTAAAATGTCCTTTCCTTTTTTTGCCTAGTAAATTCTAGTGTTTGGGGACTTAATTTAAGATCATCTGCTCTTTCCAGATAAAAGGAATGACTCTGCCTTTTTTCCCCCACCATACTTTATATAAGCCTCTATTGTAGTACTCTTGTCAATTTATTGCATTTTTATGTTTGCATATTTGTTTTGCTCGTATGACTGTCAACTCCTTGACGACTGAGGCAGTGTCTTATTCATCTTTCACTGAGACCTATCATAATATGCAATGGCAGGTGCTCAGTTAATATGAATATGAACAAATGGAAAGATCAAAGAATTATATTATTTAATTTACTTAAAATTCAGTATAGAGAATAAAGAAACACCATACTGAACCTTAAAGATATCCATTTTTCATAATAGGGATAAAATTAAACAAACACTAAGCAGTTTCAGTAACTTAGATCCAAATTTAACTACCTAAAATTGTTTGCCAATAGTTAGATAAGAATGTAGACGAAACAGAAAAATAGTGTTAGCAAGCATTAATGAGTTGCTGATCTTTTTTCCAAAACTTATTTATAAATTATTTTTTCCATACAGATTGATAGGCAGCAGTTTGAAGAAACAGTTCGAACTCTAAATAATCTTTATGCAGAAGCAGAGAAGCTTGGGGGTCAATCATATCTTGAAGGTTGTTTGGCTTGTTTGACAGCATATACCATCTTCTTATGCATGGAAACTCATTATGAGAAGGTAAGTGTACTTTGTTTTCAGAAAATCTCTTAAGATCATGAAGAAGGTGAGTTTATTACATGTTTATATTTATAAGATGACAAATGGCATAAAATTTAAAGAGGCTTCTAAACTAATCATTTGCATTTTCTTGTTACTTCAGTGTCCAGAACACATAGAAAAGAGCCCTATGTCTTTTAGAAACAGGTCAGAATTGATCTGTCAATATTCACATTGGCTTACACATAAGAAGAGAGTATAAAATCTATGTTGTCAATCTACCCAGCCTTCTGAGAATTCTTTTACTTTACTTCCAAATTTCTAACTTCAGTCGTATCCTCCCATCTGAATTCTTGTCTTCTCTTCCAGCTGGCTGCTGGACCCAAAGTTGCTGACTTCTCAACTTAGATGTCCAAAAATCAAACCTTACACCTTCCTATTTTGTTTAATAGCACCCTGTCTTTTTCAGTACTATTGTTAGGTGTAGGAGATGTAGAAGAGGGGGAAATTTATCAGTTAGTAGAGATTGAAATATCTTTCATTTTTCTCCTTCATTAACTTTTCATGATTTTCTCTGCTACTATCCTAATTTATGTCCTTTTTCTCTCCTAGATTATTGAAGTAATCTCCTGACAAGTCTTATTTCTTCCATTCTTTTACTTCTCCAGCCTGTCTGCAGCTATCTTCATACAACACACCCTACTTCCCCTACCACTCCTGCAAAGTCAAAGGCCTTCTCTGACTTCCCATTTATTGCCACTGAGTGAAGTTCAAGCCCCTTCTCAAGCTGACCTCCAGCTTACCTTTTCAACTCTATCTCCCACCCCTTCCTCATTTTATCTTTAAGCAAAACTCTATTACTCACTGGTCACCAAGCATACCCCACAAAGTTTTCTATCACCTAAATGCCATTCTTCCCATTTCAGTTCTCATCAGTCCCTTAAGTTTCACTTTCATCTAACTTTTCCTTACTCTTCTAATCAGAGTGTTTCACCCCTTTGTATCCCACATCATTTTATTTGTATCTGTTTTCTGGCAGTTATCGTTCTCAACTGTAGAATGTAGCAGTTTATAGCCTTATTTTCCACTTCAAGTGTGTATTTTTCTTGAGGTCAAGGACATGCCTTAATCATTTTGTATCCCTCTTCATCTAACACAATTTCTAAGGTGTATGTTAGGCACTCGTTGAATGCGTGTTAAAGAAATGAATTTAAGTTAATCACAGTGAACCCCTAATATGTCATTAAATTCTGACCATGTTTAGAAAATGAAATGTTGTAAGGATATCTGTATCAGCAGTGTCCAATCTTTTCGCTTCCCTGGGCCACATTAGAAGAAGAAGAATTGTCTTGGGCAACACATGAAATACACTAACACTAACAATAGCTGACGAGCTAAAAAAAGGTCCATGCATAATTTTTGTAATGTTCTAAGAAAGTTTAGGCCACATTCAAAATCATCCTGGGCCATGTGCAACCTGCTAGACAAGCTTGATCTGTATTAATACCCCCATCTAATGGAAATGTTTCTGTGATTCTCTTGTACTCCATGTAGTAGAGAGCAGGTAATGGCTGTAGATAAAATATTTGGAGCAATTGTTACAAGAAGGGTATGTTTAAATTGGTAGTTTATATCCTGCATACAGAGAAGTAGCTAACTTTCATGCCTATTTAACATCCAAAATCAGAAGTTACAAAGATTCAGTATCAGCCTTCAGTCTAATTTGTCATAGCAGCTTCTCTTTAATAATACATTTGCTGAGTGAAGGGACAAGGGATTCATTCATTTGATAAATACTTACTAAAAGCCTACCATGTGCTAATAAGCAATAGGCAGAGGATATAACGGAATAGGGCAAACATAATTGCTTACCTTGTGGAGTTTATAATTTAGTGGTAACAACTGATAATAAGGAAACAAAGCCAACATAATTGTAAATTGTGATAAGTGCCTTGAAGAAAACAATTCTCCTGTGATTTAAAGTAATAGGAGAGATCTCATTTAGATTGTATGGTCAGAAAAGGCCTATGAAGTGGTAACCTTTAAGCTGCTATGTAAAGGATGAAAGTCTGGTTTCATTTGGACAGAGAGATCAGTACTATATATAAAGGCCTAAAGAGCTCCTCAGTCTTGGAAATTGAAAGAAGGCTGGTGTGGAAGCCAAGCATTGAGGAGAAAATGGCTAGAGATGAATTTGGAGAGGTGAGGAGGAGCTATATCATGCAGGAATATAAGTTTAGATTTTATATTCAGTGCAGGAGGAAGCTACTCAAAAGTTTTAAGCAGGAGAGGGATATGATCATACTTTGTTGTAAAGAGATCTCTTTACTCTGTAAAAACAGGGTATAAAAGTGGAAGTTGGGAAACCAGTTAGGATGCGACACAGAAGTCCAAGCAAGAGATGGCAATAGCCTGGACAAGGAACAGAGCAGTAGAGATGGAAGGAAGTAAACAAATTCAGTGGATATGTTGATATAGAAGGGGAGGATCAGGCTGAATCATGCAGATAAAAACTTAGCCAGGGATGGTCATTTAAAGAAGTACATATATAATATTGCCAATTTAAATTAGAATACATCCTCCAGATTATTTATTCATGTTTTGTGGAGTATTAGATGCTTGAGTTCAAGTCATTATAGCTTTTAAATTTGTTGATAGGTTTTAATTAATTTATTTACTCATGTGCATTTGCTAAAATAGACATCCTTCTGATGTCAGTTGTAAAAAGAAATTGGTAATTGGGAGCCAGCCAAGTCATTTACTAATTATGGGATAATAGACAAGTTAATCTCTTTAAGTTATAGTATTTTCAACTGTAAAATGAGTCTTAGATTAATAAATTGCCTCACATATGGTAGATGCTTAAAAATAGTGTTTTCTTAAGATAAATTTAAAAATCAGGTTAGTATGTACATATTTTTTTCTAATCAAATATTTGTGAACTGACATGATTTTTGTATTTCAAGTATAAGTAATTTTTTTTAGCAGCTACCGGTTTATTTAGCTGCTAAAACATTCAGCAGCCCTTAATTGAAATTCTTTTGATTATTAATCTTGGAAAGCAGTTCTCAGTATCAGAAATACAATGGAAATTGTTTGATCCCCATATATGTTTTAACTTGGGTTCATAAGCAATATATAAGGTACTACTTTATAAGTCTAATCAAGGTCTCTTTGCAGAGTATTATAAAGCAAGTAAAGAGCAAATAAAATTGTTCAATAAACCAGAATTTATGGTATGTCCACCTTTTTCAGACAGGTGATTTTATTTTAGAAACTGGACATGAATAAATAGATCATGGAAAGTAAATTACTGAAATGATCACAATATGATATAATGTATCTATGCTTTTAAAAGAAAACTTTAAATGTGCGTTTGTATTTTTGATAAAATGATAAAAGTATAAAAACAACCATCTTCTCCCTCTCTCTAATTTGTGCTGTGCTATTATTTTCTACTTTATGAAATGACAGAATTGAATCATTTTAGTCTTTATTATTTTAGACACTAAAATTTCTAGTCTACAAGCAGTCAGCCAAATACAATAGTGCTTACATTTTGTCATGTGGCTTAAATATTTTGAAATTATAAATAGGCCTTTTAAAACTCACTGGAACAATTCTGCATTTTTTTTCCTATAATGTACTATTTATTGATTTAAAATGAAGATAAAGACTTCAGTGTTATTTCTCTATTGTTGCTGCCCATTATAATTAGGGAACAAATGGGCTTGTCGTGGTTTTTCTCACTAGCTGTCTGCCTTGTTCATCAACTAGAAAACATCCTTTCTGCCTATGTCCTGTTTTCTGTAACAGAAACAAAGTTAGAAAGAACTTAGATATTTTCTGAAAATATGATGATCCTGGTGTTCTCAGTATCCTTTAGGATATTTTTTTTCTCAAGAGTCTAGTAGGCTTTCTCCAGTTTAATATTCTTGAAAAGGATAATAGCCTTTTCTGACATTTGATTGTGTTTAGCAGTGTAAATGTTGTACAAATTGAGGTATTATTTAAGTTTGGAGATAACAGATAATTTTGTTCAATATTATAGTTTGTTTTGACATTGATTTACCAAAAGTAAAGTATGAGTAAAATACCAACATAATGTTCCTTGGAAGTGAGAACGGTGCCCTGTCTGGAATGCTGTATGAATTACTCATGTTAATGGTGTTGTATTGCTAAAGAGACTAAGTTTAAAAGCATCTTGTTTAGGACAGTGCTGCCTTCACCAAAATAGTGTAAGAGGATTTGGAGCTTATACAAAAAGAAAACTGTTTTCTTTCTGAACTGATACCCAAGTGCACATGAATGTTATTAAAAGTTTAAATAAAAATCTGCACAACAAAGTTGTGCTTAAATCAAGTAAAGGAATGCTATTTCTTAGCCAGTAACCTGTACCAAGGAGAACGGGAGGAAACCTGTTCTGAAGGAATCCTTTCTTTGAAACCAACCATGCAAGCATTTTTTTCTGAGTGTCCTCCTAGTTTATGTAAATGGACCTCGGTGAGGGGAAACTGACTCTCTAATTTTTAATTCTGGCAGATGAACTGAGAAGAAAATCAGAAGATTGAGAGTACTGAATTGGGCACCTTTAGGGGCTATTTCCTTCTATTCATTCACAACAGTTGACAAACAGATAGTGTCTAAGTTTTTTGTTGTTGTTTTTGTTGTTGTTTTGTTCATAAAGACCAAGCACTGCTCAAATTCTCTGGGAGTTGAAAGTAGGAGAATAATACTACATAGATATTACTTCAGGTATTTAGGTGAAAAAAATCTCTTCTTTAGAAATAGAATTCTTAATTTATTAATAAGAATGCTGCAGATTGCTCTTTTAATAATATCATGCTTTTGGGGGGATTTTATTATTCCCAAAGATGTAACCTGAATAAACTATTTAAATTATTTTCCTTCAATAAGAAAATTTGTTATACCAACCACATAGAGTTTTAAATTCTAAATCAGTCATATACTAAAGCACCTAAAATGTAACATCCTAAATTGTTTGTTTGGCCTGGTAAATTATAGACCCACACTCAAATCATTTCTTAATTTCCAACCTTATTTTCATAAGTTCTTTTTTTCCTTTAAGTTGTGATCACATTTATCTGTGACTTCATCTATGGTGATAGTGTGAATTTTAGAAAATATATACTAATTAAAGAACTGGATCAAAGCCTCTTTGAACATGAGAGCCAGAAAAGGGTTCTGATGACTTTGAATCTGAAATAAAACATGTAACTCTTTGATTTTGTGCATAGCTATTAAGATTTATTTTCTTTTAGCTTATCTGTCTCAGAATTGCCCTTACTAAAGCTGGAGATTTGGCGATTTCCAGAAGTTCCTTTGTATCCTGTCTGGTTTTTGTCTACATTTCCTTTGACTTTTACAACCTTAATACTAAACTTATAAATTGAGGTTCCTGTCTAGGACACAGAGAAAACTACAGAGTAGCATTACATGCAGCCATTGAAATGGTATGGGACACATGTAGTCATCACAAATTCCATGGCAGCTAATGCCCACATGCTTTAGAAAGGAAATAAACTGTTCAGTTTTAAACTAACTTGGCTACCTTTTATTATAGGCCAACTTTGTATCATTACTTAAAATTGATGAAAACGTACAAAGGAGAGAAAAAGCAGCTCTTAAGTGTTAAGGGGAAAGGCCAAGAACTTCCTTTGATATTAGAGAACATCACATTAATGACACTTTGTGAGTAAGGAAAGAAAAAAGCAAAGTTAACCATTGTGTATGTCATTATCTATTTCTTTATATCCAGGATTGAGAGACTAGGCGGTAAGGAGGAGAATTTGTTCTCATGCTTTTGTATGTATTTGTATTTACACTGCATTGAAAAGACTTGTGACTTGAAGAGTTCATCATACTATGCTGTATGTTGTATGTAACTGGTGTGAACCAAATTATCAGAGCTGTATCCCTCCATATGAATATCTATGACATGTTTTGAAAACTAATTCCAATGCCTATTTTGAGATCCAGCTGATACTTAAAGGGAAATCTGATGAGATTTGTAAAAAGCTATGGTCTTTCTTTCTGTCAGGTTCTGAAGAAAGTATCCAAGTACATTCAAGAACAAAATGAGAAGATATATGCTCCCCAAGGCCTCCTCCTGACAGATCCTATTGAGAGAGGACTTCGAGTTGTATCTTTTTAGACTGAATCATAAGATCTAAATGTCTATAAAAAGAAAATTTCAATGGTACTGTTAAATTGGGTGAATTTAACTCCCTTCTCGTTTTGCCCTAGGAATTGTCTTTGTGAATGGCATACCTACCATAAGCCTCCTATCGCCAACATTTTTTCTTAAAGCATGTCTCTCCTTCCTTTGCTTGTGCAGGCCTCTCTGGATTGTTTAGTATTCTGGTTACTGTCTTGTCTTTCTTGGTGGTTCTGAGGGCATCTTGTAGTAATAATGGGTGTAGTATGAGTAATGCATTTCAGCTGTAGAAACTCTGAACCTAAAGCCCCTTTGAAATGCATAAACTCATAATGTGTGGTAAGACTTGTCATCCAAATGAATTGCAGTTCCATGGGTTCATCTGACTAGTTGAAATCAGTTGCAGCTGCCAGATGTATAAATTCATTACCTTTGACATACTGTGCATATTTTTAGAGGCAGTAAGCTTTGAAAATCACTAAGTGAATTTGGTAAATAAAATAGCAAAAAGTTAATTTAGTTTGATAACTAAAGTAATAGATAAATAAATTTTTTTAAAAACCTAGATCAGATAATCCCAGGCCTTCCTGCTGATAATTTCAGCAGTTTTATTATACTCTGCAGCAATTGTTCTTAAATTTTTATAGGTCATGAACCCTTTCCCAAGAAAAAAACTTTACATGTAAACTTTTTGAACCCCTGAATTTACTACCTCCATAGATTCTCAGTTAAGAACCCCCTTGTTCTACAATAAAGTATTCTTTTTTAGAACTTTTTTCCCAAAAACTAAATAATCAGTGTTTGAGGAGGAACTACATATAGAATACTATGAGCAATTACATTTCTTAAATTTTTCAGCAATGTGGAAAAAGCATCATTTTTAATTTAAGTAGGAGAACTTTTTCATAATTTAAAAATAAGCAAGGCAGATTGAAAGAAGTTATGTGCAGATCATACACATCATCTTGCCATAGTCCCCTTTTACATGTTATATTCTCTAGTGTGTTTTCTTAACAGCCATGCTGTTTAGATTGAAATTACCATTTATGAAGACAGAGGCATGAGCAGTGGAAGATAAACCATAGAATTAAAGGTAAATATGAAATTTTATGATTTACATGTAGTTTTTATAATTTGTAGGATGCCTGAATTTTCTTCCCTGCATGGCAAATAAACCATTAAACAGTGGCATATTCTCTGTATTGGCTTAATATTTAAGGTGGTATTTAACCCATATTCTACTTGGTGATAGAGAATTTAAATCTGATTTTTTCCCCCTGCATTGTTTTCATACTGGTTTTGTTGTTGCTGTTGTTATTTTGTTTTTTTTCTTGGGGGGCAGGGGGATCTTATTTTAATATTTTAAAGCTATGCTAGGCATTTAAATAGTTTTGCATATAAGAATCAGTTTAAAGATTTCCCAGACTATATGACAAATGGTTTTAAAAGCCAAAGAGACATTTTATAGTGGAGTGGGGAAATTATGGATCTTTCATAGCCCTATACAAGAAATCTTAGTACAGCGGTCCCCAACCTTTTTGGCAGACAATTTTTCTACAGGGGCGGGGGATGCGCATGTGCAGTTCACAATAGGATTCACACTCCTATAAGAATCTGTTGCTGTTGATGATCTGACAGGAAGCAGAGCTCAGGCAGTAATGTGAGAAATGGGTAGCAGCTGTAAATATAGATGAAGCTCGGGAGTTCCCTGGTGGTGTAGTGGCTTAAGGCTTCGGCACTGGCGCTGTCAACGCTGTGGCCTGGGTTCGATTCCCGGTCAGGGAGCTACCCACATACCAAAAAGAAAAAAAAAAACAGATGAAGCTTCTGCTGGCTCATCTGCTGCTCACCTCCTCCTATGCCACCCGGCTCCTAACAGTCACTGGTCTGTGGCCTAGGGGTTGGGCACCCCTGCTGTAGTGGCAGAGCCATCAATTCTTTTTTTTTTTTTTTTTTGGAGCGGGTAGCTCCCTGGCTGGGAATCAAACCCAGGCTGCGGCATTGAGAGCACTGAAGCCTAGCCACTACACCACCAGGGAACCCCCCAAATTTAATTCTTTTGTTTAGAATATTTATGTTCTTATACATCCATCAAATGACTTTAATAAGTGAGAAACAAATTGGATAATACTAAGGGAAATCTATAGGCAAAATCATGTAGAATCCATAATACATTAGCCTAGCCTTCTAAATGACAGAAAATCACACTTCACTGTTTCTACCCATTTCAACCATTTATTCTTTATACAAATAGTGTTCTGCTGCTTCGCTTTCCTAATTAACTTTGTTTTCAGGTATCGATCACTAATTACCAGGCAGCACAGAGATAGAATTTACCAAAGCCAGTGTATTTCTTCCCAGGGCAACAATAATAATAATAGCTACTGTTTTAAGGGCACACGCTATGTGCCAGGTAATATACAAATGGTATTATGGTATTTCTAATTCTTATAAGAATTCTGCTGAGTATCTCTCCATTTTACAGATGTGCAAACCAGGGTACAAATAGGTTAAATGGTGTTCTCAAAGTCACACAGCTAAAGAATATTGGGATATAAAACCAAGTCAAATTGACCATAAAACTCATTTTTTATACCATAATTCCT
Source organism: Lyroderma lyra (assembly GCA_004026885.1). Classification (NCBI taxonomy): domain Eukaryota; kingdom Metazoa; phylum Chordata; class Mammalia; order Chiroptera; family Megadermatidae; genus Lyroderma; species Lyroderma lyra. The sequence goes on from PVJL010008381.1 coordinate 42,674, forward strand.
GTAAGTATATGCAGCAGCAAGAATATGGAAAAAAAGGAAGAGTTCATCAGATTATTCTATTTATTCCCTTTTCTTCTTCAGTACTTCTTTAAAAAATACATTTGTTTACTCCTGTACCATTTGTTAAATCCTACAGATCAACCAACATTCCAAAGCTGCCTTCTTTTAGAACAAGAGAGTGTGTCACCTGTTTTGAAAGCCAAGGACCTAAATGATTACATCATCTGCCATATCTTTTATTTCTTAAAAAAAGGCTTTGTTTTGGAACACTTAGTGTTATTTGTCCACATACTTTCTTATGTACAATTTCCAAACATTTCTTAAACAAGCAATCAGAAACTTTAAGTGTGGTTTTTGTTATGTGCCATTAGTATAAGTTTGTTTTATCAGTTGCAGCTGCATTGACTTGGCACAAATTTTGTCATGACTCATTTTGCAGCTATTATTGCTAAATATAATGCTTTTCTGAAGTGGTGTGGGGTTTTGAGTAATTACACACCAGAGACTAATCTATCAATAGTCAAACAACTGTGAAATTTTGAAATGGGGAAGATTTACATTAGGAACTTCTGGATAGTTTCATGAATGCAAATATTTTTGTTCAGCACGATTTAATTTTAAGAGCTATATGTCTCTCAGGCCCAGGATCTAGTGTGTGCTGAACTCTTGGAGGAGGGGAGAAAATATAAGATTAATTAATTCAATTCTACTATTTTTCTTAAGTCTACAAGATGTTTGCAGGTTGAAGCATTATATGGGAATTAAAGTAATGATTCAACAAGAGTACACAAATCATGGAGATGGCCTTTATTAAAAAAGATCTTTAAACAAAAATATTTTGCTCTTTTTAATTTTTTAAATACCTTTATTATTAAATAGACTGATGGTGTTTTTTCTCTTTGGATTAAGATTGTCTTTAATTTAAAAAATGGAATGTATCATTATTTTGACACAATAAATTCATGATAATAAAAACAGCTAGCATTTGTTGGCACTATGTGCCTGCACTTTTGTAAATGCTTAATTTCAATCATCATGACAACCCTATGAGGGAGATACTGTTATCCCAATTTTTCAGATAAGTAAACTCAGGCAAAGAGAATTTAAGTTAACTTGTCCAAAGTTAACTTAAATTCTAGAGATCGAGGCATCCTGGCTCCAGATTTGCCACTTAACCCTGTGCTATACTACCTCTCATGACACAATTGGTCAGAGATTAAAATATACAGAGCTTGGATTTCTATACTATTGAGCTACTCACTTAGGCATGTTGTACAGATTCAGTTATTTTACAGATAGAATCCTGGGTTAATAATAGAACATAGTGCACATATTAGGGATTCATATCAGCTGGTGTAAGAGAGATGTTTTAGAGGGGGTTTTTAGCATTCTTTTCTAAAACCTTTACTTTTCCCCTTTGATTATAGATCCCAGCTCCAGCTGGGACCCTTCATCTATCCACTGGCCAATTGCGGAGTGTCCCCTACCTCCTCTCCAGAGCATCATTCCTTTGTAACTGCTGCCAGAGCCACGGTGCCATTTACTCCAAGGACTAACTTTCTAAAATTCCACACCCGGGGTGACCTCTAGTCTCTCAGCATCCACTTTGTGTCTCCAAATTATGTAGGACTCTGTAACCTTTTGATTAGTTTCTGAGAAAACACAGCAAAGCATTTCACTTATTTTTTATTCAAAGCCATTAATAAAATACGCAGTTGTTCAGCCCATTGCAGTTTATTTCTTATCTGCCACCAGTACCAGTGGTTCTCTTCAATCCTGGGGCCAACTTCCCAGGTGGCAATAGACTTCAAAGTGATATGTTAACCATTGTTCAGTCTTATTCCCCAAATTAATAAAATGCTTTTCTCCAAGATTTTGGTGAAAAGCAGGCTGTTTCTATGATTTTGCCAATGGATTTCCCAGATTTCAGAGAACTATCTACCAGTTTTGCCATGACTCATATCTTAAAGATCTGTTTTTGCTGTTCAGTTTCTGAAACTGAAGCTCATTGGAAAAATAATGTATAATGTTATTTGTTTATTATAGCAGTTATTCCTAATGCAAGCAGTATTTAATGCAATTTCCAATTATTTTTCTTTGGAGAATTTTGTTATTGTATTACCCTGAATGTTGGGAAGATGTAGTATGTATTGCTTGTTCCTTACAGAAATAAGTAAGCACAATAAAGTGGATGCTAAACCATCAAACACATTAATGTCCCTGCTGTGTTTCTGAAAGTGTAATAAGCAAGTGTAATAAATATTTTAATTATAGTTTTGTTATAAATATAACTTATGAGAAAAAATTTGATAGGAATAATACTGTATATTGCTAATTTTTAACTATCCCTACTGGCAAACCTTATGATTCATAGACTTTCCTCATATACAGTATTCAATGCACAGAAATCTTCTGATTGGTTCAAGTACAGTAGGTTAAGTGATTTCCAACTAAAACTCTCAAGTCTGAGTCAGTATTTCTAATTCTTTTGGTTGTATGTACTTACTTGTAACATCAGGGCTTCTTATGCCCTTTACTCATATATGGAGTTTGAGAGCACCATATGGGAGAGAGTTAAAAAATTTATCAGGAGAGAATGAAACAGTTTAAAGTTTTACTTTCAGAGATACTGTAGGTGCTAATACTGGATATAATCTTTCAGATTTAATTTCTTTTATGGGTCTGTTAGTTATTCAATAAATCCTATAGGTCTGTGTAATATTTTAATTGTATAAAATTCCTTTGTTACTTTATAGCCTATAATAATAATGTCTGTCTGCCTTTTAAACCTGTTGCAATAACTTTGCTGAAATATTAACACATTAGTAAAGTTTTTCTTAAACAAACTGTCTCTGTGTCATGTTTGGTTTGATTTGGTAATGTGATAAATGATGTGGCATTAAATTTGGCAGATAGACAATATGAAGTACTATAATTACTGATACAGTGTAGCTTTGTATTTTTGAACAGCTACCTTACATTTATATATAGTTTGTCATACTACTTAGTGTTTTGCATGCTTTATCTTGTCAGATCAGGTATGTTAGCTAAATAGGTAAAAACCAAGAAATAGTCCCTAATAGTCAAAAATGTATTCAATTAAAGAGATAAGAGATTGGAATGTTCCATTGGGGAAAAAAGTATCACAGTTATTGTTACTGTCTTGGATCATCTGATCACTTTTTTTTTTAATGAAGTGTATTTATAGAGATTCACAGTTTATACAGCATAGTTTTATCTATAATCCAACTTTTCATTTTATGAGATTGTTTTTCCTTATAAGATTTTCAGTTTTTCTACCCAATTACATTAATAGTAAATAATATTCATGTGTAGCCCATAGTAAAAAAAAAAAGAGGGCATAAGACCGGAATTAAGTTCCTTCTATATTCCTCTTGGACCTAAGTCCTAGCATAAGCTATAGTCATAGTTTCTCAAGAATAACATGCTTTCTTTCTTGCTTTAACTTCATGTAGAGGAGATCAGAGTATGAGTGCTAATTTGATTTATATACTTATCTCCCCTTCCCCTTGCCATGCTTGCTTCTCTTTTTCCCTACCCCAGCCCCTCAGCCCAACAGTGGAGATTGTAAATTCTATAAGAGCAGAGATTGCTTCTATTTATCCTTGCATCCATGTCTAGCTCCAACATTATCATACATGGTGCTACTGTCTGGAAAAATTTCAGCCATAAATGCCTCTTTTTCATACATGGCTGGATACTTTCCAGACAGCCCTCATACACTTAGCACTCACATATTTGTAAAGTAAATAAATGAATGAGATAAGAGTTGACAAGTCAGTAAGTTACTTTACCACATCTTGATTAATAACGTGTTTGACTTGACAAGATCATAAATTGTATACCCCCTTTTAAAAGTCTTGTTCTAGACTAGAAAGATATCTGTGGCTCAAACTCCATTAGAGTGATTTTTTGCCTCACTGACATTGCCAATAGGAAGTCTCAGAACTTAGCAAACTTTCCACTGTGTGCTTACGTTGGCAGCACTGTACAGACAACTTGGTAAGGTTTCATAACCTTGGTATATCTGTCTCACAGCTGTGTTCATGTCAAAATATGACAGTGCTTTCCTGAATGGCATTCATTGTGTTTTTGTGTGCTGTTGCAAGAATATTGGAACTTGAATTAAAGCAATGAATAAACATTAAATTTCTTGTTAAACTTGGCAAGAGTGGAAGTGAAATCAAGGACATATTAGTCCAAGTTTATGGGGATAATGCCATGAAGAAAATGGCAATGTACAAGTGGATTAAACACCTTTCTGAGGGGAGAGAAAGGGTCACTGATGATGAGAGGTCAGGGCAGCCAGTTAACAAACCGAACTGACGAAAACATTGCAAAAATTCATTGAATTGTGTGCCAAAATTGTCGGCTGAGTGTAAGTAGCATAGTGCACCAAGTCAAAAGAGAAACAGGAAAAACTTAACTGAAAATCTTAGCATGAGAAAGGTGTATGCAAAAATGGTCCTGAAGGAGCTCACCAATGAACAAAAGCAAAAGAGAGTTGAAGTTTGCTAAGAACTTTTGGAAAGGCAAGACGATGTTTTGGTGATGAAATAGGGGTGTACCAACACAACCTTGAAACAAAGAATCGAAGTGCAGAATGGAAGTCAGTAATTCTCCACAACCAACATAGATAATGCATTGTAGAGTTTACACCTGGAACCCATGTAATTCTTGTTAACCAATGCCAACCCAGTAAGTGTTAACCAAAAAAAAAAAAATCCGCAACGCACTTACTAAATGATTGTGTACAAACTGAAAAAAAAAAAACCAGTCCAAGAATCAAAATGATGTTGCTAACATTTTTTTTATATCGGAGGGATTGTTCATTATGAATTTCTACCAACTGGACAGTCAACAATTGGAAGTACTGAAAAGGCTACGTGAAAACAATGAAAACTACCTAAACTTTTTGCCAACAACTCATGGCTCTTGCATCACAACAATGCACCCACTCATACAGCACTGTCTGTAAGGGATTTTTAGCCAGTAAACAAATAACTATATTGGAACACCCTCCCTACTCAGCTGATTTGGCCCCCAATGACTTTTTTCTTTACCCGAAGATAAAGGAAATACTGAAAGGATGACATTATGATGACATTCGGGACATCAAAGGTCATACAATGACAGCTCTGATGGCCATTCCATAGCTTTCCAAGGGGAGTACTTTGAAGGTGACTAGAGTGATATTTAGTAATGAGAAATGCAGCAGTTTTTCTATAATGAATTCATGAACTTAATTGTCAGACCTTGTGACATTAAATCTAGATATGATTAAAGCTAGGAAACATTTTAAGAATATTTCTCCTTAGTTTTTTAAATTTATTCAATCTTCAGATAAAAGATCACTTTTAGAAAGTTTCACTTTTCAAAGTTCTCTAGGACCTAATAATGTGTGAATGATACTTTGTACTTATTACTAGATTTCTCTATGGACAAAGTTACAACTGGAAAATGTGTTTGTCACTCATTTAGCAGCTAAAAGGGGATCACAGTCTTGTAACCTAATCACCAAAGAACTAGTTTATAGTACAAATACTAATTGAAATAAGCCAGTGATTTTTTATCCTCACTGGTGCTTGGTTGGAGGATAAACATCAATAAATATACCCATTACACCGTGACCAATTTTAATCTGCAAATGTATAAGGCATGAACTGTTTTATTCTACCTTTCACAAGAGCTGCAATGGTTAAATGATACTACTCCAGAATATTCAAAACTTGAAAACGTGGAGAAGATAGCAAACGTCTGATTAACGTGTTATTTGCTGTGAGTTGTGAATGCCAAAATGTAGGTGCAGACCACCTAAGTCTAGGACAGTTTAGGAGTATAGCAGTACATGTGTTTTGCTCTAAAATGAGTAAACACAACATTACATGACCAAAATACAGTCTATGGCTGTATAGTGTATCCTACGTTCTTTCCATGTACCTCCAATGATGCAGATGTGAAGTTCTGTGAAATTCTACCTAAAACCGGGAAACCCTATAGGAACTTAATAGCTATTTTTAAAAAACATTAAGCCTCCACTTTGCATTACAAAATAATTTTAAAAATCAGGCACAACCAAAGGTTTTTTAAGGGCCATTGTCAAGTTAAAACAAGTTTATGCCAGCAGAATTTTCTGATATTTTAGAAATAGTACCTGAGCAGTATGGGTATTGACCTGTCAGAACTCATTTAACTTCATGCTGTGGTTTTCTACCTTGATAGTGAAATCTCTAATCTTCAGATTAATAAATCATCTTGTCTTTGAAAAAAATTTTTGTTTCACTTACAAAGAACTTTTTTAAATAAAAGATGGGCTGAGAAGGAGGACTAAAAATCAGTCCATTGGCTGCCAGATCTGTTCTTGATCTTAATGTTCCTGTTCATGTATATTCTCTTACCTCATATTTTCACAGACCAGTTTTTTTCAGGAAATGAACATAATAATTTGTATTCAAAATGTTTTGGCAACTGGTCTTCTGTGAACAACCAAATGCCAAGCAACATAACTGTAGAAGCTCAGATTCTGTGATTCACAAATACTCAGAAACATGTAAACCTTTTCTTCCCAATTAAAGGATTGGTGTGTACCACTTTTGCACATCTCATACAATGTGCATATATTTTATTTAGTCCAGTTCTTAATTTAGATGTTTGAAGGATTATGTGCTTGAAACGCAACATTAGTGTAGATGTCACTGTGTAATTTTAAAATGAAGAGTGCTTCATTTAAACAACTAGGAAAGGAAAGGCCTAACGGCATGTTTTGGGCATTTTTAATATTGCAGAAAGAGATCTTTCCTTAATATCTAATGAAGTAGAGGGACTACTCAGGATAGAAAAAAATCATCTTGCAAGTACCCAGAATTACCAACAGCAACCATATTGACAACCAAAATGACACCATTCTCCAGAGGGGTGTTTTTATTGTAACAAAACCGGGGAGTTCCCTGATGGTGTAGTGGCTCAAGGCTTCGGTGCTGGTGCTGTCAGCGCTGCGGCCTGGGTTCGATTCCCAGCCAGGGAGCTACCCACATACCAAAAAAAAGCAAAAAAAAAACCAAAACCGAACACTTTAATTACTGAATTGGGACTGTGTTTCATGATTGAACGAGATCATGGGACTTCTTCTTTTTTTCCAACCAAAAGTGACAGGAGTGATTAAGAACCTTCCTCAGATTTAATCCTGGGACAGGGAAGAACTATACATAATAAATAAAATAAATATAAAAGAACAAGAATAAAACTAGACAAGAAGTTGCTTTATGATTACATTGCATGAGTTATCCTAACTGATACACAAACACACATATATACACAATTCATATATTATTTGCCATCTTAGTATTTTTGGACATATGAATATATATGGTAAAAGATATAAATATTTCTGGGAACAACAAACACCAAGTTGTTGTTACCTACAGAAAGGAGGAAGAGGGATGAGGTCAGAAAGGAGCACAGGGCTTACACTGAATAAATGGCTTATTATTTTCCATACTTTTTGAAATAACCCCAAAATTTTTATTATAGAAAAAACCACATGTATTTGTCAATATAAATGACCATATCTAAATATTATACATGCCACTTAACTTTTTCAGTATCATGACAGGCTTTGATGATTTGGATACAATACCTATTACCCTCTGGTCTCTATTTTCAATTTCCTCTAATCCTTCAGGCCTATTTTTCTTCTTGGTCTCATTGATAATCAAGAGGCACTAGCCTCTGAGCTCTTCTTGTTCTCATCACACACACACACACACACACACACACACACACCAAAAAAGAAGTGAAAAACTTGAACAAATGACTTTTTTCTGCTTTAAAGTATGTGAATAGACCGCTAAAATAAGTGAATAAACTTCCAATCTAGAAGCAGCATATAACCAAGGGTAAAGTTCAGGGTGACATGAAATTTCTCACTTAGAGTAAACATGTCTAAGAGGATGATTGGGAAACTTATTATCTCACTTCCTCACAAACGGGAAAGTCCAAAGTAATTTCAGCCTTCACAGACTTCTATGGGTCACATCCAAATCTTATTGTTTCTAATGAGTTAGTAACTCATAGAATGACAGCTGCTCACAGCCAAGATCAGCAATGATAAGCCAAATGACCCAAAGCATCTGGTTCTTGGTTCAACAAATAGCAATAACGCAATTTCATGACCAGATTTCAGTATTTTCAGCTGAAAATATTTTCATAACTGAACTGAACATAACATAAACTGAAAAATCTAATAGTTTCTATCACTTTGGGATACTCTAAAGGTGGAATTATTACCTGTTCTAGCTAATTTAATAGTAAAATACCCAAATAATGTCATGTAACATGGAATATAATTATCCCATTCGTTAGCCTTCTGATTGAGGGTAAACACTGAATTCAATTAAGATGTTTAGTTTCGCCAGTGAGAAACTGTAAGAAGTATTCTTTTTGTTTTCTTTTTTTTTTTAATGTGGGTAGTTCCCTGGCTGGGAATCTAACCCAGGCCACAGCACTGACAGCGCCGAAGTCTAGCCCCTACACCACCAGGGAACTCCAAGAAGTATTCAAATGAAGAAATAGACATAAGGCCAGAAGTTCTTAGGCTGCCAAAATTTTTTAAATTTCACATTTTTATATTAACCTGTGCCTCCTATTATTACTTCAAGTATTGACACCTCAACAAATAGATAATTTATAGATGCTCCCTATAGAAATGAAAATAAAATGGTAACAATTACAATACAATCCCACCTCTAACTCTAATTAGAAAGTTTGGAATTTAAGAAATTTTAAAAATAAATTTTACTGTATCTTGTCACTCAAGGAAACCATTAACTAGGTACAGCTGAATCTTGATTATATTCTAAGAGTTGTCCCTACACAGAAAAATTATTTTAATAAACTTTAGTCTGAAGTGAAATGATCCATTTTATTAGTTATGCAATGTTCTCAAAACGATTCCAGGTCTATGATCCATTAACACAAAGAAAGGTAAGGCATTAAAATGAAAAACAGTAAGTGGAATCTTGATACAAGGTATACTCTTGAGCAATGCTACCCTTTATCCTTTTTCTATGACTATAGTCAAACCTTTTGCTAATGGCTATATATTTAAAAACTAAAAAACAGCATGTGCTAAGCATTTAGAAATACTGAGTTTGGCCTGGTTCCCCTTTATAGCTAAAGACAGTTGCCTTAAATTAGATAGACCCTAATAAATATGAAGACCTGCCCAGCATTTAGACATATGAGCTTTTACCTCAGACGTTCATGAAATAAAGGCACATGAATTTCTTGACATAAAGGTCACATTTCTCTTTGCTTCACTCTTAACCAGAGAATCATTATGAAAATCATTTTACCTGTTAAATGCTGTATTGACTATAGGTTTTCAGAAATTAAATTTAATTTAAAAAGAAAAATTGATGGTCATTGTGTATTCTGCAGTGAGCCAATGGCAGTGCAGTTTTTGTGTCTCCTCAGTGTTTCACATCCATCTCTCTTGGAACTAATTATTATTACTGAAAGCTATGTCACATCTCACTTCAGGGAGGCTTCATGCATGTTCCCTCAAAATTCATATAGTATTGAAATCCTAAACCCCAAGCTGATGGTATTAGAAGGTGGGACCTTTGGGAAGTGATCAGATTAAGCCATGAAGGAAGAGCCCTCATAATTGAGATTAGTCCTCTTATAACCTTGGCCCAGAAAACTCTCTTGCCCTTCCCACTATGTGAGGTTACCATGGAAAGACAGCCACCTAGGATCTGGGCCCTCATCAATGATTCTGTCAGCGCTATGACCTAGGACTTCCCAGCCTACAGAACTGTGAAAAATAAATTTCTGCTGTTTATAAGCCACCAAATCTCTGGTATTTTATCATAGCAGCCAAAATGGACTAAAACTGATGTTTATCCAACTATTTAAATGTCCCCAACCCCAACATACTCTGTTACCCAACTTTATTTTATCACCACCTGACGAAGAATTGTTATTTGTTTATTATCTATTTTTCATCACAGGGTCTGTGTTTCCTATTCACTGTTTTAGCTTTAGCACCTACACAGGACCTGGCAGTGGATACTCAAATATCACTACAGCCTCAAGAAATATTCATTAAATGAAAAAAAAAATGAATGTATGCATGAATGACAGGCACTGTGATAGATTTGAAGGATACTTTTAGGGAATTCATAATATAATAGGAGAAACAGACATGTTAAAACTGCAATATACCATGATAAATGATACATCAGAATAGTATAGAGGAGTGGTTCTCAACCTTCCTAATGCCATGACCCTTTAATACAGCTCCATAAAATGATTTTCGTTGCTACTTCATAACTGTAATTTTGCTACTGTTATGAATCGTAATGTAAATATCTGATATGTGTTTTCCGATGGTCTTAGGCGACCCCTGTGAGAGGGTTGTTTGACCCCCAAAGGGGTCACGACCCACAGGTTGAGAACCACTGGTATAGAGTATATTGGTGACCTAAATAAGGGGTAGTATATTAGGGTGGCTTCACAGAGGAAGAGTTACTTTGGCTGAGTCTTTGAAGATGAAAGGAGTTCATCAGGTGGTTAAATAGAAAGAAGCCTAGAAAGTAGGAATAGCATGTGCAAAGAAAGGAGACAAAATATTTCATATCCTTAAGTAGTTCAACACAAGTGGAGCAAAGACAGTGTAAGGGAGGTAGCCCTTCACCACAAGAAAATCAGCAGCACTGTTTTCAAAGAGAGTGAGTAAAACCACACCAGTGCCTGATGTTCTCCCTACTTCTTCCATGAAAATTTGCTCCACCATTCAATAGTCTTCTTCAGTGCAGATGTCTAAGCCTCAGGGCAATGAGGTGCTACCTTACAGGTGTTCTGTTTACTCTCTGCCAAGGAAAATCTCAAGAGTGTAAAGTAGTAACACTGGAATGAGAGAATATCATCTCTTTGCTTGAGGAGGCAGCAGCCTTTGGCAGGTATCAATGCCTCTGCTTCCTTATTGACAAAGTTGAGGCAAAAAGAAAAGATGGCATCTACAAATCTTTGTTCATTTTTGAGAAGCCTTTGTTAGAGCAAAATTTGAAATCAGGTGTCTGGGTCAGCTTTCTTTTCAGAAGATATGAGTACCACTCCATAGCAAGCTGACTCTTTTTTTGTTATTCCTAAGTCTGACTCTGGTCATGGGAAAAAGCATTCTTCTATTAACCATGAGAAAACAAAACACAGAAGTGGAGGAAGGGTTTCTGTGTCTGTGTCAGAAACTAGGAACAGTTTAAGACCAAAGTAAGGGAAGGAGAGTCACACTATATTCCTGTAAAGGAATAGGTAGAAAAAATAGAGACTATAGCATTAAAGGTTTGGATGTACTTTTTTAGTTAAACAATATTACAAAACCACATAATTCACCTTTACCTGTAAAAAGTCTTGAAAGCATGATCTCAGCACTTGGAAGAAATGTGAAACGTTTACATCTTTACTGGGGACATAATGGGTTAATTTAATGTGCTTGAAATCAAGATGAGCAGAGTTCCCTGGTGGTGTAGTGGCTAAGGCTTCGTGCTTTCAAAGCTGCAGCCTGGGTTCAATTCCCAGCTAGGGAACCACGCCCACCCACCCCACCCCCCCAAAAAAAAAAAAAAAAAAAAAAAGAAAGAAAAGAAAAGAAATCAAGATGAGATCTGAGTAACGCATACGTAGCTAAAATCTGAGGGGAATAAAGGAATTAGGAATATCATGAATTCCCTGGATATTAATTTGTCAGGAAGATCCAAACCTGGCCCTGACCTCCTGAGTTTCCCAGCATCTCAGCCATACAAGCAGGTGTGGGGTTTTACCACTGGTCAAAAATATACTTATAAATCACCCGTCAATAGCATTCCTTGTGAGTCCAAGATAAAATATGCTGAGAGTGCTTTTCTGCCTTCCTTAAAGATCAAAGTTGCCCTCTTATTTTCCTATCTTTAGTTCAAATCTTTATTCATTCAGAACAACTGAGGGTTAAACTTTGCTTATGTAGTACACTCCGCAAAACTTAATTCATTGGTTCTTAGGATACTGAGATAAAAATGTGAAGAAATTCAAAGGAAGGAAATGGTGAGAAAGAGCTGTTGACCAAATGAGTAAGAGTAGTGATGATATGAAAATAATAATGATGGTATTACCTTGTATTTCAGAAGCATCTTTCTGTACAAAGACACAATATTGTATGAATATGTACATTTTATCTTTTATCCTTGGTGACTGAAAAAATTAAGTTTTCTTATTAATGTATATTTCCATAGCTATCCACAAATATTTTGGCATTTCTACTTGCTGCATCTTTAATTGCAATTAATTTCTTCACTGAGCAATATCTAGAAATTGCACTGACTTTTCACTTTCTTCAATTGCATAGGGTCCTATTTTTCTGTATCCTTTTCAACTTTGGGAAGTAGCTTTTTCTTTTTGCTATGTTTAAAGCTTCATGTTTTACTTGTCTGAATTCATGTTAGCGTGTTCATTTTGCTCTTTTAATGGTCACAACTTGCCTACAAATTCTGTCCTGAGGTTTGATTTATCACCATCAAAACTTCATCTTCCTCTTTTCTATATGGTTATTTTAATAAATGGCATGTCATTTATATAGCTATGTGACTATTTTTTAAAACTTCTCTGCAGTGAGTCCACATCAACTGGGTGTTCCTGATTTTTCTCTTCATTCTACATAATGTAACTTATGACCTGTCTTTTTTCCCACCTTCCTGAACTTCACAGTGCCATTTTGACCAAAAGTTTCACCAAAAATTTGAGCTGCCTCCCCAAGCTAGCTCTATATGCAACAGCTGTCTGGAAAAAATATTGTCAACATATCGAGAATGGTTTGCACGACATCGTAACCTGGCAGCCTAGGAGAGTGAACTGGAATGTACGTTGGTGAACAATGACACCTTCACTGGACTAGTCAGTGGGGGAGTGTGGGTGCTAGATGCCATTGGAAAAAAAATGTCTACTGGGTAACCATTGTATTTAAAATAACTGAGCAAGTAGAAGAATGAGTACTAACAAAATTTTGTGTTAAGCTTGAACATTCCTCTGCAGAAACATCGTATCACCCATGTGATTCAGCCAACCTACAGCCCAGATTTGGTGCCCTGTGACTTCTGGCTTTTCCCAAAATTAAAATCACCTTTGAAAGGGAAATGATTTCATCAATGAGATTCAGGAAAATACGATGAGACAACTGATGAAGATTCCAGCAAAAGATTTTGCAGAGTGTTTTGAACTGTGGAAGAGATGCTGGGAGAACTTGTGAGGTCTCAAGGTGCCTACTTTTTTTTTTTTTTTTTTTTTGCTTTTTGGTATGTGGGTAGCTCCCTGACTGGGAATCGAACCCAGGCCACAGCGCTGACAATGCCAACGCTGAAGCCTTAAGCCACTACACCATCAGGGAATTCCTCAAGGTGCCTACTTTGAAGGGGACCAAGGCATCATTGTCCTATGTACAATATCTTCTATCTTCTTCAATAAATGCCTCCATTTTTCATATTACATGACTGGATACTTTCTGAACACTTCCATATTCTTTTTTTGACATCTTAAATTGTCCTTCCTTACATAGCAGAAATCTTTCTCTTCAAATTCATTTTACTCTAAAGTGGTTTTGTCTGATGATTGTTAGTTGGAGTCAATGATCTTACAGATGAAAAGTGACCTCTGGTTTTTTATTGTTAAATTTATTGGGATGACATTGATTAGTAAAAATTACATTGGTTCCAGGTGTACAATTCTACAATACATCATGTATGTGTTGTTTTATGTGTTCATCACCCAGAGTCAGTTCTCTTCCCATCACCATATATTTGAGACCCTGTCCCTTCTCTCCCAAACCTCCCCCATACCCTCAGATAACCATTAACCACTAAACTATTGTGTCCATGAGTTTTTGCTTCTTTGTTGCTTTCAGCTTTGTGTTCCACAAGTGAGTGAAATCATCTGGTTCTTGTTTTTTTCTGTCTGGCTTATTTTGCTTTGCATGATGGTCTCAAGTTCCATCCATGTTGTCATAAATGACCCTATTTTGCCTTGCCTTATGGCTAGTAATATTCCATTGTGTCTATGTGCCACAGCTTCTTTCACCAGTTGTTTATCAAAGAATACTTTGGCTGTTTCCATGATTTGGCCACTGTGAAGTGTTGCAATGAATATTGGAGTGCATGTATCTTTGTAGACTAAGGTTTTCAAAATTTGGGGGTAGATACCCAGAAGTGGGATTGCTGGGTCATATGGTAACACTATTCTTATTTATTTATTTATTTATTTATTTATTTATTTATTTATTTATTTTGTGGTGGTTCCCTGGCTGGGAGTTTTCTTAATTTTTTGAGGAAACTACATACTGTCCTCCATAGTGGTATACCAGTTTGCATTCCCACCAGCAGTATATGAGGGTTCCTTTTTCTCCACACCCTCTCCAACACTTGTTATTCCTTGTCTTGTTGATAATAGCCATTCTAACAAGTGTGAGGTGGTATCTCATTGTGGTTTTGATTTGCATTTCCCTAATAGCTAGTGAAGTTGAGCATATTTTCATATATCTGTTGGCCATTTGTATGTCTTCCTGGAAAAAGTGTCTGTTCAGGTCCTCTGCCCATTTTTAAATTTGACTGTTTTTTATTGTTGAGTTGTACAAGTGGTTTATATATTTTGGATATGAGCCCCTTATCAGAAGCATTGCTTGCAAATATTTTCTCCCATTCGGTTGGTTGCCTCTTTGCTTTGTTGATGGTTTCTTTTTCTGTGCAGAAGCTTTTTAGTTAGATATAGCGTTTACTTCTCTGGCCTTTGGACCTCCGAATTTTCTACCTAAATGGTTCTCATTTAACAGGCAGTGCAACTGAGCCCAAAAAAGTGACTTGTATAAGGTCATATCTCTATTAAGTAAGAAAGCAGAAGGTGGACTCCATCTCCCCCAGAGAGTTGCAGTGGAAGATTGAAGAAGGCAGGTGGCACAAGAGAAAGGAAGTCCATAAGTAAGTAATTGATACTTGTGTAGAGAAGTTATTGGTAAGTGGACTCAAATCTGTAACACCTAAGGGATCTTAATAAGACCACTGAAAAACTAGGTAGTAATGAGAATTATGTAAGAATGGCACTGTGCTTAAACATTAATGTTCCAGTCATCTAATGCTGTACAATAAACCATCCAAAGCTTAAGGATGTAAAACAATGTATTATAAATCTGCAATCTGGGCAGAACTTGTCTCTGTTCCCTCCATCATAGCTGGAATTGCTCAAAAGTCTTAGAGCTAGAATTATCTGAAGATTCATTTAACTCAGACATCTGAAAGACAGAACAGCTGGGGCTGCTGAGACTGCTTGGACATCACTCTCTACCTCTGTGTGACCTTTCCACACAGACCTTTCAGGCTAATCAGACTTCTTCCATATCAGCTCATTGTTCCGAAGGATGTGGCTCAAGAAGGAGATCAAGGTTGAAGCTGCACCACCTTTAATGACTTAGCTCCATACAGCATCACTTCTGCCACATTCTCTTGGGTAGAGGCAGTTACAATGGTCTTTGCAGATTTGAGACAAAAACATAGACCTCAGCTCTAGATGGAAGAGTGTCAAGATCATGTTGTATAAGAAGAAGAGTACTGGAATGAGATCTATATATATCAGAGGAGCTATCTTTGGAAAATACAATCTGCCACAATTAAAAACCACTGGCTTACGAAACCACTGAAGCACAGAGTTGAAACATTGAAAAGGCCATCTATTTGTCATTAACAAAACTCATTCTGCAAGACACAGCTCAAATGTTTCTTCCCTTTGGAATCCCTCTTTGATGTCCCCCCCTAGCTTCCATAGCCCTCTGCAAATGTACCCACTCTCTCATTCAGTATATTCTATTGTAATTATTTTTATAACATGATTGCAATCAGGCAGTTATTATCAATCTGCTAATTAGCCAAATTTTTTTCTAATCAATGTGGCACAGGAAACATCACAGAGCTTCTTCAGGTTGATGGGGAAAACAAATTTCTAGGGGAGCCAGAGGTGACACTCTGCACTGAAAACAGAGCAGAGAATAGTAGCAACAATTAAGAAAAACTGACATCACACAAAGAAAAGAGTCATATGGTGTATATTTTTGCCCTATGTTACAGGTAGACAGCATAAGGAGTAAATGTCAAAATAACCTAGAGTCAAGCAGCTGAGATGGAAGTATTGCCTAAAGCAGTGGCTCTCCAACTTCACCTGTTTCAGACTCACCTGCACAATCTGTGTAACATCTCCCAGAGTTTCTGATTCAGCAGGTCTGGGTAGGGCCCGAGAATCCGCATTTCTCACGGGTTCCCAGACAAACTTGTTGCTGGTAATCTGGTACTATGCTGTAAGGACCCCTAGCCTAAAGGTTTTTAGACGTGGAAGTAGTGGCATTGCTGAAGCATTGGCAAAGATGAAGAAACCAGAAGGGCCCAAGAGCGGTGGGTGGAGATGACCCAAAAACAAGGTGACCTGATTTTAAGGGCCCATTTCTCTTGTTGCCCCCCCTACAGACCAGGGCATACTCGTGCGACTGAGCCCCACGGTGGCCGAAGGGCAGACGCCGCCAAGCCTCCTCAGCCGCGGAGGCGTGGCGCCCCCTCTCACCGGTCCTTGAGCAGTCAGTGTCAGAAGGGACCGCACTCAGTATTGGGGACCGAGGTGGGCGGAACTAACCCAGGCTAACCTCCGCTGCTTCCGTTATGGAGATTGGGAAAACCAGCCTAGGGGGCGGGGACCCCGGGACCCCGGGTTGTGATTGGTCAGCCTCGCCCGTGCGCTGTGACGTTGTACGCAGGCGGAACGTTTCTAAGAAGAGCGCGGGAACTGAGAAGTGGAGGGTGGGATACGTCTTAGAAAGCCCTAGAAAAGATTGTTCCGCTCCCAGGTTCTCTTTGGGAGAGCTGGGACTGCTTCCCCACGAGTTTCCCGTGCTAAGCCCCTGCTTCCTCGGAGTGCCTATCTGCCTCCCAGGTGCCCAGGTGAGTATCTGAGTGAGACCTCTGGTAGTGTGTATGCGCGCGCGCTCGTGTTTGTGTGTGCCTTTTAGGGAGGGCGAAAGGAATATGCTGTTGCCCTGAGGCTCCGGGGACTTCCCTCCGTCCCCACCACCCACCTTCTTAAGCCCTTGAGATCGCTGACGGGTCTGATGTTGCTGGGCTTTGCAAATTAGGCATTGATTAGTTCTCCAGTACTTTTAAGTGCCGTCTATGAGTTAAACTCTGTATTATGCGTAGGGACTACACAGGTAATTACGTCCCCAGTGCTTACAAATGCCAGGCACAGAGCAGATGAGTGATTCATATTTGAACTGAAGTAAACAAGGTCCCTGCAGAGAGGACCTCTACTGGGAAGACAAATAATTATTGCATGGTAATAGGTGCTCAATTCTAGGCGGACGTGGAAACACAAGAGGTGAGCTCTTTGAGAAACTGATACCTGACCTGAGGTTTGAAGGAAGAGGCAAAGAATTGAAAAATCAAAATCTATGAATTCTCGAGTCACTGCCAGTGAGACTCTGCAATTCTAGTTGTAGATACACAGTTGCCTATTCTTGCAAATGGAAATCGCATTGAAGGCTCTGGGTTCTTTTATTCTTAGTAGGTTCCTGGTTTCAGAGAAGATGACAGAGGAACTGGATCTCATGGCACAGGACTCTGATGCGGGTAGTGAGGAGGTGGTCCTAACTCCTGCAGAGCTCATTGAAAGGCTAGAGCAGGTAAGAGTCCCAAGTAGAATTGCTGCAGTCTTAGCCTTTTTATTTAGTCCATCTGGGCAAATGTCAGGAATCAGGAAATGAGGAAAAAGGATACAGGTTTATTTCAAGAGAAGAGGGACTGGATCTTACCACCTACACAGAAATGGGGAGTAGGAGGGACAGCCTCTTGTTAGAAACCTCATGTCAAACAAAATCCTCTGGTGGGGTCAGTAAGAGATAGCTTTGGATACATTCAGTAAAACAATCAGAAAACAAGGTTTTGCTACTTGGTATTTGCAGGGACTGCAGAGGTGTTGTGACTTATAAGTTTTATGCCTTAATCCCTTGAAACATGTGCTTTTTACCTGGGTTAGCAAAAAAAGGGCTAAAACACCTTTTTTAGGAGAAAATTGGTCTTATTCTTCCTTTTCCTCACATATACTTTTTTTTTGTCAACTATTCTGTATATTTCCATTACTTCTAAAATCATTCTAAGCTCTCTCTCATAAGAGCTATGGTTTGAAGATTTCCTGAGTGCCAGTAACTGTTATTTACAATTAACTGTTGGAGCTCTGATAGTTAGAAGTTCATACTATCTGTATTTAAATCCTTCCATGCCACTAGTCTATTATGTGACATTAGGGAAATTATATAGCTTGTCTCAAGGCACTTCCTTGACTATAAAATGGAGTTAATAATAGTGGCTACCTCACACAGTTGTTGTGAGGATTAAATGAGATAATATATATAAAGTGCTTAGCATATTGTCTGATATATGATAAGTACTCACTGAATGTCAGCTGTGAGTAGTAATAATCCTTACAACACCCCAATGAGGTGGTTATTATTATTATGTCCATTTTACAGATGGGGAAACTGAAGGTTAGCGATGTAAAATAACTTACCCAAGGTCACACAATGGCAGCAGAGCCAGGATATGAGACTGATGCGCTGCCTACTGCGCTAAGGAGGCAGGTAGAGCCAGGATATGAACCATGTCTCTGACTCCAAAACTCATAACTCTTACTTCAATATACCCACTGCCTTATTCTTGTCTTCGCCCTTTAACTGCCCCTTTCCAGAACTCTTTCATATTTGTTACTTTAATGTTTTTCATTCTTTCCTACCATACATGCCATCATGAGTGACAAAATCAAAGGAACATAATTTTAAAATTATTTCTTATAAGATAGTCCTTACTATATAGCAGTAATTCTTAATTTGTTTCTGTATCACAGAACTTTTTGAAAATCTGGTGTAAACTCTGGCCATTCTTACCAAAATAATGCACCACCCATGCAGAATTTTGAATATAATTTCAGGAGTTTCATAGATACCCTGAAATCTGCCTACCTAAATTGGGGACCCCAGTTTAAGAGCTGCTGCTTTGTTAGGAGAAGATTTATTAAATGGAAGTAAAAAGCACAAAGCGTGAAAGGCAAAACTGATATATTCAACTACATTAAAATTAAGAACTCTGTTTTTACACCTTCATGAGAGTAAAAAGACGTGTCACAAAACCAGGGGAAAGTATTTGCAGAATATATAACTAACAAAAAATTAGTATTTATAATACACAAACTTTGCAAACTGTCCAGTAGAAAAATGAAATCTTAACAGGCATCTCCCAGAAGTGGAAACCAGGAAGGTCAATAATCATAACAAAAAGATAGCCACCCCTTTTACTAATCAGGAAGATGAAAATTTAAATCCCAATGAGATATCACTTCATAGCCATCAGATTGGCAGATATGAAAAAGATGAGCAATGTGGAGTATTGGCAAGGATGTTGAGCAGTTTGCATACTTTTGTACTATAGGGGGCATGTAAATTGGTACAGTCACTTTGGAAAATAATTTGTTATTGTCTAGTTAAGTTGAAGGCACACATATCTTGTGACCCATTCATTCTACTGCCTGGTACGTACCCTAGAGAAAACGTTTATGTTTACTCCAGGAGACATACACAAAATATTCATAGCATTTCTTACAAGAGTTAAAAACTGCAAATACCCAGATATCCTTCAACAGTAGAATGGATAAAAAATTCTGGCATATACACACAATTGGTAAAAAACAAAACAACAACAACAACAAAATAAGTGAAAAGATAGCTCCTACAACAGCATGGATAACTCTTGGGAATATAACTGAGAACAACAACAAAAAACAGTGCTGAAGAACCATTTATGTAAGTTTAAATGCTTGTAAAACTATTATTTAAGGCAGAGCTTGCCCGCTTGGGTGATGTGGCATACACTGGTAAGCTACAAATGCCTCAGTAATGTTGACCCTCAACCCTCTGGGACAGCCAGAGTTCCCAGGCTCATTGCCTCTTGTGGATGTCATCAGGGCCTCCTTGGAAAGCAACCTCTGAGGATAGTGGGACCTACAGCACAGCCTCAGCTTGGCATTGGGTAAGCATGAGTTAAATCTCATTCCTGATGCTCTTTTGTAATCTCCTGAGTGCAGCCAATAAGTTGGTTTATCACGTGGACAGCTATTGCAGCTAGACGCAGGCTCAGGCTGCATAGCATTCTAAGGAACAACCAGACAAGGGCCACTGATTAAAAACAGCTCCAGAAGCATATATAGGATATTCTTGAATGGCTTTTAAAAATAATTTAAAAATTATGGCCTACAGTGCAACGTTTCTCATTTAATGACTGTATTTGTTTGCTAAGGCTGTGTATCAAAGACTGGCTTAAAAATCCAATTTATTTTCTCAGCTCTAGAGGCTAGAAGTCTGAAAGCAAGGTGCTATCACTATTTGGTTTCTTCTGAGGCCTCTCCTGGGCTTGTCCAGATGACTGTCTTTTGTGTCTTTACATGGTCTTCCTCTGTCTGTGTTCAAATCTCCTCTTAAAAGGACACCAGCCATATTAGATTAGGACCCACCTAATGATCTCATTTTTAACTATCACCTCTTTAAAGACCCTATCTCCAAATATAGTCATATCCTGACGTACTAGGAATTACAACTTCAACATATGAATTGGGGGTGGAGGGGACATAATTTAGCCTGTAACATGATGAACAGATTAAAAATTTTGATCAGGACCCAAACGTAGCCATTTCAAACATGGAACATGATTATTTTTAAAAGACCATAGATTTAAACACAAGTTTCTCACTAAAAATTTTGCAAAGACTTTATTTGAAAGTTTTATATTAATGTTTTCCCCTAATGTTTTATATTGTGTTATCATTTCATAATGTATGAAAAATCTCCCTCAAAAATCTACTCCATTTTATCCCATTATACCATACAAATGCTATTATTTTCTTTGAATGCCCTGTTAGGAAAAGGTTGGGAAGCACTGTATAGAGATACCAACAAATGTTGTCAAACTGTACAGAAAAATTAAACACTAAATTCAGGCTAATGATTATGCCTGAGAAGGGAGGAACACACAGAGACTTGGAAAATAATGATAAGATTTATTAATGAAGTTATATGTACACAAGTATTTATATCACTATTCTTGTTAATGGGTACTTTATAAATATTTTTGTACCTATTAATATGTAATAAAATCAATTAAAAAGAAAAACAGCTTTGTAAGTTCTTTGTGACAACTTGATCTTTTCTCACTCATGCTACTTAAAAATACAGGTTATCTTTCTGGTTAACTCCTACAACACTAGTACAGAAGTTTGAGCACCTGAAAATACTTATATATTAATAATAGTAATACCCAGTATTTAATAATGTGTCTTGATGGTGATAATTGGAGAAACAGAGACTTAAGGACGTCAAAAGGAATAAATTGAGCCTGACTGACACATAATTCTGAGATGGGCTAAAACTAAATTTCCTGTAACTGAAAGATAAATATAGTTTTCCTCAGTTACCTATGGATATTTCAGTTTTCCAAGCCTTGATAATTTCTGAAATGTCTCAAGCATCTAGGCCTGAATCATTTATTAGGGATTTAACCTCATGTTCCAAAACTGTTTAATAGATGAATATCCACTTCTATTGTGATCCTTTATATTCTAGGACAGTTAGTAAATAATGTAATCTGTGCTTTCTCATCAATAAAATGATGATAACTATATTTCTTCTCAGATATTATAATAATGAAAAAATATTTGTAGAGTGCTTTGAACTTCAGGAATAAGGAGATGTATGGATTTATGTAAAGTGTTATTTTGTCTCTCAAAATAGAAAGGTTTTGGTGCCTCCTGGTGGGAAATTGCAGGTGAAGAAGTAGAAATGTGTTGATGCTACTTGGTGAAAGGTACTGTTTGAACACCAGGTGGTGATACTCTCAGCAACAGGTATAACTGACAACATTTAAGAAATAGAAAAACTGTTATGAAACATAGCTTGTCTGCAGCACATTTGCAGTATTTCCAACTAGTAAGCAAACAGTTTTCTTTGCCAGCAGTAGCTGTGATTTTCATGGGGTATGTACTGACTTACAGTTATTTTGCTTCATTGTGAGTGATTTTTGTATATATATTTATATTTATACACACACACACACACACACATATACGTGTGTGTGTGTTTTGGCATTGTTTTTTAGGCCTGGATGAATGAAAAATTTGCCCCTGAGCTGCTGGAAAGCAAGCCTGAAATTGTAGAATGTGTCATGGAACAGTTAGAGCACATGGTAAGAGTTGCTTATCCCAGAGTTACAAAGGAAGAGAACAATAAAATAAGAGATCTGATAGCAAACCTGTTTTGTTTGGCCCAAACTAGTTTTTTTGTTGTTGTTTTGTTTTGTTTTTTAATATTGAATTAGTTACCTACATTTACAAACCATGAGAGTTCCTATGAATATCTAGATATCAGCTTCCCGTGAAAAGTCTAAAAACTAATTATCTGACCAGCCCCACATTTTTACATGAAAATAGCTTACCAGAGCAGGGTAAAAGTCACCCCCTTTCAAAATGTGCTTTCCAGTTCCCCACTGTCCCTAATTGCCCACCTTTCTCATATATCTTGCCTGCCTGGCCCCCATAGACATTTATTTGAGTTCATGGCCCTTGTCTTACATGAACTGGGCTTAAGTCATTATCAGCCTCAGAGTAGTTTTAGAACTGACACTTTACAGTTTCTCCACTGATGTTTTAGTTTATACTATTTTTAGACCCTTTAGACATTTCTCTCTGCTGTATTATCTCCTTCACAATTGGGTTGGAGTTCTTTTAGGCCCTCGGACCAATCATATTCAGATTCTATTTATTTATTTTTCTTTTATTTATTTTTTTTAATTCATTTTTATTGTTAGACTTATGGGGGTGACATCTATTAGCAAGGATTAAATAGGTTTCAGGCATACAGTTATACAGTGCATTGTCAACTTATTCTATAAGTTCACCATCTAATGTGACTTCTCTTTCCATCCCCTTATATTTAGCTTCCCCCCTCCCCTTTCTCCCCTCCCTAACCCACTCGTTCCCAGATAAACATTAAACTATTGATTGTGTCCATGGGTTGT
Source organism: Lyroderma lyra (assembly GCA_004026885.1). NCBI lineage: Eukaryota > Metazoa > Chordata > Mammalia > Chiroptera > Megadermatidae > Lyroderma > Lyroderma lyra. Next base: position 65,860 of record PVJL010008381.1, read on the forward strand.
TTGTTTGTTCATTTCTTTTCTCTTTGGTGCTGTCAGTTTTATATTCCGCATATGAGTAAAGTCATACAGTTCTTTGTTTCTTCTGTCTGGCTTATTTCACTAAGCATGATCTCCAGGTTCATCCACTTTTTTGCAAATGGCAATATTTCATCTTTTCTTACAGCTGAGTAATATTCCATTATGTATATGTACCACAGCTTCTTTATCCAGTCATCTGTCGCAGGGCACTTTGGTTGTTTCCATGTTTTGGTCACTGTGAACAACGCTGTGATGAACATTGGGGTACATAAGTCTTTGCGGACAAAGGTTTTCAAGTTCTTTGGGTAGATCCCCAGAAGGGGGATTGCTGTTTCATATGGTAACTCCATTCCCAATTTTCTGAGGAACCTCCACATCATCTTCCACAGTGGTTGTACCAGTTTGCATTCCTGCCAGCAGTGTACCAGAGTTCCTTTTTCTCCACATCCTCTCCAGCACTTGTTATTCCTTGTCTTGTTGATAACAGCCATTCTCACAGGTGTGAGGTGGTATCTCATTGTGGTTTTGATTTGCATTTCCCTGATAGCTAATGAGGATGAGCAATGGTCTGCTGGCCATTTGTATTTCTTCGTGTGAGAAGTGTCTGTTTAGTTCTTCTGCGCACTTTTCAATTGGGTTGTTTGTTTTTTTGTTGTTAAGTCTTATTAGTTCTTTATATATTTTAGATATTAGACCCTTATCTGATGCGTTATTTGCAACTATTTTCTCCCATTCAGTTGGCTGTCTCTTTGCCTTGTTGATGGTTTCTTTTGCTGTGCAGAAGCTTTTTAGTTTGATATAGTCCCATTCATTCATTTTTTCTTTTACTTCCCTTGCCTTTGAGGTCAGGTTCATGAAGTCTTCCTTGAGTCCTAGGACTATGAGTTTAGTACCGATGTTTTCTTCTATACAGTTTATTGTTGCAGGTCTGATATGAAGGTCTTTAATCCATTTTGAGTTAATTTTTGTATATGGAGAGAGTTCACAGCTCAGGTTCATTCTTTCAGGTTCACTGTTTTTCCAGTTTTCCCAGCACCACTACTAAAGAGGCTGTCTTTTCCTCATTGTATGATTTTTGCTCCTTTATCGAAAATTATTTGTCCATAAATTTGTGGGTTTATTTCTAGATTTTCAGTTCCATTCCATTGGTCTATATTTCTGTTCTTCTGCCAGTACCAAGCTGTTTTGACTATTGATGCTTTGTAATATAAATTGAAGTCAGGGAGTGTAATGCCACCAGCCTTTTTCTTTTTATGTAGTATTGCTTTGGCAATTCGAGGTCTTTTATGGTTCCATATAAATTTACTAATTCTTTTATCTATTTCACGAAAGTATGATTGTGGGATTTTGATGGGTATTGCATTAAATCTGTAGA
>PVJL010008382.1:0-67253 GCA_004026885.1 Lyroderma lyra
CACGTTATCTTGGGCTCAGAACGTGCGTCCTCAGTTGCCTGAGGACCAAGAAGTGACTAAGGTGGGGTGTGTGTAGCCGCAAGAAAGGGAGCACAGCAGATTCATTAAACAAGGGGAAAGCAAACACTGTGGAGTGATTCGGGCCATAAGCTGACTAAGTGGGTTAGCAGGGCAGGAGCTAACGAAGTTACCGATTTCTCGAGTTTCACTCTTACCCTGCGAACAGGCTCCCCGCTCTCTGAGGTCCCCCAGCCCTCGGTCCTCCCAGGGACGACCCGGCTTGCTGACCAATGGCTTGGCCTTGAACTTTTTTTGCTTCATTCTCCCAGGCTTTGTCCAGGCCCTGGGGAGCGGCGAGGGGGCAGCAGGAGTGGACTGGACAGGGCAGAGGAGGGATGTCAATACAAGAAACTCCAAACCTGTAGAAGGTTTTTATAAGAGTTTATATGAGCCAAAACCAAGGACATCTGCTGGGGAGCAAGAGCTGAAATACTCCGGAGAATGACCGTCCTGCTGCTTCCTGTGTACCTTTGAGATGAAGGCAACAGGAGGTGGGAGAGAGCAGGGCTGGGGCTGGATTGCAGGACTGTTAAGGAGACTGTCGTTCTCTGGAGGGTGGTCACCTCTTATTTCAAAAGTGTGTGAACCGAGATGCAGAGACAAGGGAGGGGCTGGCTTCAGGCAGTGAGAAGCCATTTACTGAAGAGGTTAGGGGCCTGGTTAGGCATTTATGGTCAGATGCCCCTGTGCAGGAACTTTGCACAGAGCGCCCACAGGGAGGCGCTGTGCCCGCCCCTCCCACTACCTAAACAAGAACTGGGTCTCCTGCGGTGGCCCAAATCCTTTCTGCTCCCGGCTGCCTTCTCCCACTGGGCGTTTTCTGTCACCTCTGCCACAGTCTGGCTATGACGGGGAGGACGGCCCACCTCTGAGTTGGCACCTGCCCCTCTCTGCCCATTTCCCTCCCAGTCCTGGAAGACTTCTCCCCGCACTCCTCTCTGGTGGGGACCTCCCCGCAACACCTCACAGCCATTCGGATGGTTATCATTAAAAAAAAAAAATATGCAGAAAGAACAAGTGTTGGTGAGAATGTGGAGAAGTTGCACCCCTCTTGGACGGTTGGTGGAGACTCATACGGCAGGTCCTCAAAAAATACAAAAATCGAGTTACCATTTGACCCAGCAATTTCTCTTCTGGGCATGTACCCCAAAGAACTGAAAGCTGGCTAACAGACGTCACCCCAATAAGTCTAACAATAAAAAAAAGAACTGGAAGCTGATCTCAGAGATACTGGCACACCCACGTTCCTGGCGGCATTGTTCACAATAGGCACGAGGCGGAAGCAGCCCTCATGTCCGTCGATGAAATGGGGCCTAGACGTACACCGGAATGTTCTTCAGCCTCAGAACGGAAGGGAATTCTGGCGCACGCCACAAGGTGGGTGAACCTTGAGGACATTATGCTCACCGAGATGAGCCAGACGCAGGATAAATACAGGGAATAGAACCGTGGTCATCAGGGTTTGGGGGAGGGGGGCGTCAACGTGTGATAGGTACAGAGCTGCAGTTTTACAAAGTGAAAACAATTCTGTGGGCGGGCAGTGGGGATGGCTACACAATAATGCGAATGCACTTAACGCCACTGAACGGAAAAATGGTAAGGATGCTACCTGGCCTGCAGCTCACCCACAGAGCATGCTGTCCTTTGCTTGCTGAGGTCCCTTGTTAGGTGAGGGCTGCGCGCAGGCACTCCCGCGCCACCCCACCCCCCCCAGCTGCCCCGGAGGCTGGCATTGCAACCTGGAAGACTGCCAAGCTGCTGACCGGAGCAGGAACGTAGGCACAGCTCGTCCGCGGGGTGGGTCAGAGTAGGGTGCTTTAGGCCCAAGGTTATAATAACCCCAAGCCTCAGCTCCGATGTTCACGGCCCTGATGGCCCCCTGGCAGCTGCATCGCAGAAACCTGGCTCAAACAGGGACAGTCATGAAGGATGGAGGAGGGGCCTTGAGGAACACGCTGACCCTGAAATTGTTGGATTCCCAGAGTCTCTTCCCCCTCCCGGCCGATGGCATTTACAGATAGTTTGAGCAAGGGCTGCCCAGAGAGCACAATTTGCCAAATGCTCATGGCTTCGCCTGGGAGCGGCCCCAGAGTCCTGGAGCCCAGTCCAGAGTGGAGCAGAGGGCAGTGGTCACAGGGGACAGAGGGCCACTGAACTTGGCCCTCCACTGCTGGTTGTCCCAGCAAGCCTCAGCACCATCTCACCCACTTCGCAGAGTTCTCGTAAGGGCGGGGTGAGTTTATCTTGACAGTGGTACAGAGTGTCACCGGGTACTCTGTCCTCATTACCATCTTTATACACCCAGGACTCGCCTCTCGTGGGAGTGCGAGGGAGTGCTCCCCTCCCTTCTCCCACCCCATGTCAACAGCACCCATTTTCATGAAGGTTTGGTCGGAGGGATGGGAACTGCCAGTGCAGAGCATTGCACGCGGAGCCCTGGGCTGTAAGCGTATAATCCTGCACCCAATTCAAACCCCAAGATTTCCCCCCACACCACCAAGCAATTCTCTGGCACGACATGGGTGTCCTACAACTTACTCCATGCTGACACTCTCTACTCGGAGATGGCATCAGATCCCACGGGCTCAGGGCTCAGGCCTACAAGACCGCCCCTCCCCCACTTCAGACGCCAATCACAAGTCCAGGTTGTCACCTGTGCTTCCGACCAGCTATAGACCAGAGGTTTCTGTGACCTCCTCCTTGGGGTCAATTAGTTCGCTACAGCAGCTCACAGCACTCAGAGAAACATGTTACTTACCACGTGACAGTTCGTTACGAAAGGATGTAACCCGGGGACAGCCAGATGGAAGAGATGCACAGGGCCCGGCATGGGGACGGGGCATGGAGCTCTCACGTCTCCTCTGGGGTGCCACTCTCCCAGCACCCCCGTGTGCTTACCCACCCAGAAGCCCTCCGAACCCCTTCCTCTTGGAGGCTTCATATATAGGCACAGTTGGCGAAATCATTGGCCATTAGCAACTGAACTCACATCTGTGGTGCCTCTCCCTTCCCTGGAGATGGGGGTTGGGTGAAACTGATATTTCCAACCCTCTAGTCCCATGATTGGCTGCCCTGGCAACCAGCCCACAGTCCTGACCAGCACTGACCATATGCAGCACCTGAAGGGCGATGACTCCTGCCACCCCGCCTTCTTCTCTTAGAGGTTCTTAAAGCCAGGATTGGCTCCACATGGCCTGTGGCCATTGCCTAGCTGTGGGCCTGAATTGTGATTTGCACAGAAAAGCAAGGTCCTGGGGCTGAATGGCACTAGTTAGAAGAATCTTCCAGGAAGGAAGAGCTGGGGGCAGGAAGTCCTATTAATTGGATCACTGTGGACATTTGACTTTACTTGTAGCTTGAGTTCATGGTCAATGGCACCCACAGATCATGCATAACAACAATAGCCATCTCTCCTGATCCTACCGTGGGCTCTGTGATAATGGCTCTATGTGCATAAATTAGCCCTTTTAACTCCGCGGGTCAGCCTGCTGGTGTCCCCGTTTTACCTGCACTGCGACGTAGAGGAGTAAATAACGTGCCGGAGGCCACACAACCAACTGCAGGGCTGGGGCCTGAGCCCGGACGGCTGGATTCTGAGGTCAGAACCCGAGTCACCGTGCTCTGCGGCCTCCAGGAGCCGAGCTTCCCGAGTCGGCTTCGTCACCTTCAACCCCGTGCAACGCTCTCCGGCTCCCTCCAACCCCCAGGTCCGGGGACTCGTGCCCCTGCCCCCTCCTTCGTGCCCAGGGCTGCCTCTGGTCTCCGCGGAGAAGCGGATGGGAGCAGGGATTCCTCGAGCAGCAGTGACCGGGCTCTTCACCTAGTGGGGCCGCACCCCAGCCAAGGCCCCGGGCAGCAGGTAGCCCGGAAAGTGGAAAGCATACCCCTCTCAGCACCACGTTCTAGGGCCCTCTGCTGGGAAAGGGCAGGCTCCCCGAAGCCCAGACAGTCTCCAGAGAACCTCGGGGACCCAGGGCAGCTTGGGCTGGGACACTGCTCGGCCCAGCATGCAGAGCGCAGGCTGCCTTGTGGGGGGCCAAGCGAACCCCTTCTTCTCCAGATCCGTGCTTCTCCTCCTGCAGGGAGTTGACTGGTCCCCCAAAGTGCTGTAACCAAGTCCTCACCCTCATGTGAATGTGAATTTATTTGGAAATAGGGTCTTTGCCAGTGAAAGTAAGGATCTGGAGACGAGGTCATCCTGGATTTAGGGTGAGCGCTACATCCAATGTTAGTGTCCTTAAAAGAGACAGAAGAGGGGAAGACACAGACAAACAGAGCGGGTGGCCACGTGAAGATGGAGGCAGAGAGCCCCAAACCCAGGGCCTACTAGCCGGCAGGAGGCCACGGGGCCTCGGCTAGGGCCTGCTGAATAACATGTGATTTCAAAAACTTGCAGCCACGATCCGGTTCACAACTACAGTTGTGAATGTTGTCTCATTGGCCAAGTAGACGAGTCTATTTCCTGGTCTTACTGGTGAAGAAGGCCCCCTTGAAGGCAGGCCTGGCAAGGTTGGGGGAGACCACTCCAGGTCGAGGGAGGCTAATCGGGGAGTTGGGTCAAACTGCCCCCACCCCTCCTGCTGCCCAGGTCACAAGCCTGGAAGTGCTGTCCCAGGAGCCCCAAGCAGGGGTCCTGGGACAGGCCAAGGCACTGGCTCCAGCTCTGAGCTCCTCTCACCCCAAAAGGCGAAGACTCCTCAGAGCAGCAAGCCTGGTCGCCACGTGAGCTGGCCCAGCCTTGCCTTTGGCCTCTCAGTGCTGGGCCAGTGTGACTAATTTTAACTGGCCCTGCTGACTCATCCCAGATGGCTGGGAATCCCCTCCCCTCCCTCAGCCCAAGCCAAAACCACAGCCACTCTTCAGGGCCAAACGTTTCTAAGTTCAAAGTCATTCCTGACCTGCTCCCAACCCGCATTTCAACCTCATCCAGGACCAAAGCCCAGTCGCTTCACAAAACTCCTGACACGACCAAACTGGTCTTTCTGGGTTTTCCTGAATGTTCCATGTCCATTCCTGCTTCCCGGCTCTCTCTGGCCACCTTTCAAGTCTCTAGGCCAACACCCCCTTTTCAAGGATGCCTTTCGGAGCATCAGAGACCCGCGTGATCATGATCGTGATCGCACTCGCCCTCCCCGGGCCCCTCCTACCTGCCCTTCTCCCCACCTGCCAAGGACATGATCAGTACTGAGGAGGCTCACCTGGAGGATGGCAGGCTGTGGGGCTTTAGCAAGTACTGAGCACCTACCAGGTGCTTTGCGGGCTATTAGGACATTACTTATGTGAACGTTCTAGTCCCAGCTCCTCTTTCGCATCTGTCCACAAGGTTATGAACCATTTTATTCATGCTTATTTCTCTCTGCTCTCGTTTGCCTGCTGGAGGTGGAGGGATCACAGGCCTTTGAGATCCTTGGGGACAGGACTCAGTCCCTGAATCACTGTGTGGAGCAGAGCCCTGTTCTGTGAGAGGGCTGTGAGAATCCAGCCTAGGAAGCTACTGTTAAGAATGACAGAAAAAACGAAGAACTGTATGACGTCACTCATATGCGGAATATAAAACTGAAAGCAAAGAAAAAAGAAATGAAGAAACAAATAACCCATGGACACAATCAATAGTTTAATGTTTATTTGGGGACGAGTGGGTTAGGGAGGGGAGAAGGGGGAGGGGGTGGGAGAGGAGGGGGGTAGCTAAATATAAGGTGATGGGAAGAGAAGTCACATTAGGTGGTGAACTTATTATACAAGGTGACAATGCACTGTAGAACTGTATGCCTGAAACCTATGTAATCCTTGCTAACAGATGTCACCCCAGTAAGTCTAACAATAAAAATGAATTAAAAAAAAAAAAAAAAGAATGAATAAACCGGGAGCTCCCTGATGGTGTAGTGGCTTAAGGCTTTGGCGCTGGCACTGTCAGCGCTGCAGCCTGGGTTCGATTCCCAGCTAGGGAGCTACCCACATACCAAAAAGAAAAAAAAAAAAAAAGAATGAATAAACCGCCAAGATTCGGGGGTGTTGTTCATCGCAGCAGCTAGTGCTCTAACTCATACACGGACGTACCTGTGGTTGTGCCTTCTCCCTCACCCACACCTAGTTCGTTGGAGTCCTTAATACTCAGCCTCACTCCCCACGCAGGGCTTCCCCGCCCCCTCCCTCCATGTGCAGACCTGACTCGTCACTGTCCCCCTTGTAGTCTCTCAGGGATCTCCACTGTCCTTGGACATTTCCTTTTCCCTCTCCCCTTCCCAATTTGTAAATGTTGGGGTGCTCCTCAGGGTCCTTATCTTCTCCCCTCAACATCTTCCCTGGGTGACTGTCTTACTTTCTCTACACTAATCCACTCTCTGGCCCCGTGTGGATGGGGTAAACTGAGGCTTCTCCAGATTGCCAGGCAAGTTCAGGGTGTTCTGGGCTCCAGCTCCAGGTGGGGGCGGGGCTGGCAAGAGTCCTCGCTCGGCAGAACCAGGTCAGGGCACTCACTCCTGAGGATGAATCGAGTCCCACTGGTGGCAAGTTTAGGGGAGTCTCTGACGGGTCAAATGGGTTTTGGGAAAGAAATCGCTCAGTGCTGTGGGGACTAGCGTGTGATTTCAGACAGACTAGGGAAAACCCAGCCAAAGCTGGGGTGTGGGTCCCTGACTCTTTCTGTCTCTGCTTCCACTGTGCCCTCCAGGGGAGCAGAGCTGATGTCCGCTTCAGGAGCGGAAGCCCCGGGGCTTTGGCAGCAAAGGCCTGGGTACTGATTGACTTCATAGGGCAGGGAGGAGGTGTTGGGAAGGGGGGAGGAGGTGTAGGTAGAGGGAGGGGTACGCAGCTGTAGGAGGCTGGGGAGGGAGGATGGGAGAAGGGCAGGGGGCCGCCAGGTGGGCACTGCCAGGAGTGGGGGTTCCTCCCTGTGACCTGCCGACCAGAGCTAGTCACACCCCAAGCCTCCTCCATGTCCACTCAGCCACTCTGGGACAAACAGGGGTGTGGTCTTCCGGACAGAAGAGACGGGACCCCTCTGTCTTTCCCGGTGTCGGGAGCCCTGTGGCTCTGGGGCTGGGCGTGGGGAAGAGACAGAAACTGGAAAAACATGGCCACTTTCCACAGGCCACCTCTGCCAGGGGCCTTGGAGACACATGTGTACCCCTATGCCTGCTAGACAAATGTCCCGCAGACACCCCAGATGCCACCGTCCCAAGGGAGACTCAGCTCCTCCTGGGAGCCCCACCCACCTTGGTAAATGGCGCCACCATCTGCCCAGTCACGCAGCCACAAACGCAAGCGCCCTGACGCCAGCCTTCCCTGTAGAGCTGTCCCCTCCCCCCTTTCCCTCTGTCCTGGGGCTCCCGCAGCGCAGGCCCCGCCCCGCCCCGCCCCGCCCCGCCGCAGACGTGGGCTGCGCCGCGGGCGCTTAAAGGACGCCTTTCTCCAAGCCAATCTGGGGCTGAAAAACAGGAAACATCGGACACTGGTTGCCTCTGGGAGGTGGTGGCGTGGGGATCGACCAGGAAGGGGCACAGGGGAACTTTTTGGGGTGATGGGAATGTTCTGTATCCTGACAGGGGGTCGGGTTACACAGGTGTCTGAATCTGTCAAAACGCAGCAAATAGGCGCTTCAGACGCGTGCATTTCATCGGATGCAACTTCTACGGCAAAAGAAAAAGCTGCAGATATGGAGCTCTTGTCAAGGACATGCACGCTGCAGTATTTAGGGGGAGTGGCCGGACACACTGTGCAACGCACTCTGAAATGCTATAAAAATAAGGAAGAGTGATGGATGCATGGAGCGATGGGTGGATTCGGAGTAAGACTTGTAAGATGTCAGTGGTAGAATTTAGGTCGTGGGTATGAGGTGTCCACACAAACATTCTTTAACCCATTTCCTGTTCACCCCAGAATCTCACCTGGTGGCACTTGTGCTGCAGCGTTTACCCCATGGGGTCACACTCCTAACCTCACCCCCAAAGTTCCGTGCTTTGAAATTTACCACATGAAAAGATATTATTCAATACTGACCATCATACACGAGGAGGAGAGACAAGTTCTGTGGAGAAGTAAGTCCAAGAACAGTTTTTAGATTTTATTTTCACGTTGGCACCCAGTCCGATTGGCGTCAGCCTCCAAGAGCGCGTTTACGTAGAATCAAATGAGCGCGGCCGCAAGCTGCCCTTTGGTTTTTCCTAAACGGGAAATGAGTTTTACTTCGCTGCATGTATGGACATTTGTATAACGCAATATTGGGGAGCAATGTCTCCTGCCTCCAGATTTGTCCCCGCCATCACGTTATTCCCGTCGGCAACTAGTCTGGTGTTTCCAGGATGGCACAGCACACCGCGCTGGGCCTGTCACAGCTCGGAACGCTCCAGAGCTGCCTGCGAGGAGGCTTCTGCCCCCAGGAGGCCGTGGGGGGCTGGCCTCTGTTTACTCCTCTGGCCGCATCACTGCCCGCCTCGCTTCTCCATGACAAATCCCCAAATATCGGTGCCTCCCTGCCTAGATCCAGCTTTTTTACAACTCCTGGGGCAGAGGTGTCTCGATTGCATTGAGGATAGCTTGCTCCCTGTTTTCTAACTAATGGAACTCCCATTTTTTGTTCAGTGTTCTTTTATTAAAGTTCATTTATTTTTAGTGAGACCACACGGGTTAACAACATTACACAAGTTTCAGGTGAACAACATTATAATTCAATATCTATATATACCATAACGTACTCACCACCCAAAGTCTAGTTACCGTATATTTAATCCCCCGTACCCACTTCTCCCTCCTCCGTGTTCCTCCCGTCCTTGTAACCACGATCTGGTCTCTGTATCCATGAGTTTGAGGTCATTTCGTCTAGAACTCCCAGTTTTCATCTGCGAGTATGACCACATGGAAATAAACACATTTCCCACACTCCCTTGCATAGAGGTGTGGCCATGCGATGTGTAGTGAGAGGGGGTATTGGTTACAACTGCCTGAAAGTATCCCTAAAAGTAGGGGGCACAACGTTCTTCCCCCCTTTCCCCTTTCTGCTGGTTGGGATGATAACTTAATGGCTGGAGCTGAAGCAGCCACCCTGGGTCAAGAGACAGGTTCCCTGGTGGGATAGTGGCTAGACTTTGGCGCTCTGAATGCCGTGGCCTGGGTTCGATTCCCAGCCAGGGAGCCACCCAAAAAACAAACAAACAAACAAACAAACGGCTGGACCAAGAGGCAGAGGTCATGTGTATAAGACGGCAGGGCACTAAAATAGATGGAGCCTGGGTCCCTAACACTACTGTGTACCCTACCAGCCCTGGAACACTACCTCCGCACTTCTCTAGGAAAGGGAAATACACACTCTCTTGTTGAAGCCATATTGTTTTGGATTTTCTGTCATCCACAACCAGACCTAGTCCTAACACACCAACTTCCATGGCCTTAAAGGTCTTGGTCCTTGTGCTTGGAACATCCTTTCCTCACTTTGTTCCCAGCAAATCTCTATCGATCCTTCACTTTGGTCTCCCCAGAGCCCAGCACAGAGCCTGGCACCAGGTGAGCATGAGTGCTTGTGGGCCTGAACTGTCCCTCTGAAGTCCCCTCACCCTGGTTCCAGTGGCACCCCTGTTCTCGTGCATCCCTGCATGCTTTGGGCTTTTGCACACAGTCTGTTTAGGAGAACCTTCCCAGAGCTCCCTAGTCCTTTAAGAGCCAGTCCAATCATTACTGCTGCCCAGAGGTCTCCTCCACACAGGCCTCCGCCGCCTTCTCCCACTTCCGTAGCCCTTGGCTCAAATCCCTGTGGCTTTCCAAATCTCTTAGAGGTGCTTCCTCCACTCGACTTTGAGTCCCTTGAGAGCCAGGACCACGGATTAGCCATCTTTTAATAATCTGGAAGACCGTCCCTGGTCTATACCGATGTGAGCTGGCTGGGAGGGTGGGCGGGTGCGCCAAGGAGCCGCGAAAGGGGCCCAAGCCGGAGGCGGAGGCTTTTCTCCTTGTGGCCACTAGGTGGCAGCAGGGCCTCCCCGTGGTCCGCCTTCCAGCTGTCACCTGCAGGACGCCAAGACCTTGGGACGACTTCGTTCAATAAAATAAACATTCAAAGAGCTTTCTGACCTGGCCCTGTCTTAGATGCTGTCAGGAACGTGAGAGGGGGAAGTGGATCCAAAAGTTAGACCAGTTCCCAGCCATGAAGCACCGACTCTGAAACCAGACTGCCTGGGTTTGAATTGCGTGCTTGCTAGGCATTTCCTAGCTCTGTGACCTTGCGCAAGTGACTTAACCTCTCTGTGCCTCAGTCTCCTGTGTAAAGGGATCTTATAGAAGTGTTCATCGAAAAGGGCAGCTGGGCGGGGCAGTGCCCCGGAGTGCCTTACGTATAGTGAGGACCTGTGGCGTTTATGGGCCTGCCTCTGAGGACGCTCACAGGGTAGCCGTGGGGAGCTGTACCCCAAAGCAGAGAGAGCTGAGAAGGCTGCACTCGTGTTGGAGCCCAGAAGGGGAAGAGGACACACCTGCTGAGAAGATGGTGGAATGGGGGGGCAGGTTCCTGGAAGGGGAGCTATTTCTGTGAGATGGGCCAGGGAAGGAGGGGGGACGACATGTGGGGGTGGCCATGGAGGTGGGGCTGGAGGAGCCGTGTCCAAGTCTGGGGAACAGAGAGGAGGGAAAGGCAGGCTGTGTCCCCAAGCTACACCTGTTGACTGGGATATTGGGATTCTTGTGCGTCCCTGCCAGCCCTCCTCCCACAGACTCCTCCGGCCTCCGGAGAGAGGAGGAGCCTTGCTGGGGAACTGTATTTTTAGTTCCCTGTGCCTCTCCCCAGCTGCTATAAGACACCTCTCCCCGCCCCCACCCCGCCGCCTGGCTGGAGGCTCCCCGAGGACAGCTGGGGAGAAGGGGAGATGTGGTCAGTATGGCGGCTGCTAGGGGGCTAGGGACGAGTGGGTGGTGAGCCCGAGAGGGGTCCGGGAGGAGCCTGGGGGCCCTGCCACCCCACCTCAGGCCCCAGCCCTGCTCAGAGTCTGGCCTGGCGGGCCCTGGAGGGCAGACTCTGCCAGGAAGGAGCAAGTTGAGCTGGGGGCAGGAGGGAGGTACTGCCCAGGCTGACCTCCAAAGGGGTGGCTCCCAGGGGGAGGAGGAAGAGAGGTGTCAAGGTTGAGGGGACCCCTGGCTTTCAAGAGCCAAAGTCCTCTCCTTCTTTCATTGTTTGGTTCCCTCCACAGCATCTTAAAACCCACCCACCCACCCACCGCAGGGAGTGGCTGGCTGCCGGAGGCTAACAATTCCCGGTTACCTAGGCTGGACTGGAGGCCCGTGAAAGAGAGGGGCCTGGGGCACAGCTGCTTGGGGACTCAAACCTGGGCGGTGGGTGCTGGAAGCCCCTGGCTAGGAAGCTCTCTCTGTGTATGCGTGTGACCACGGGTGGGGGCTGTCAGACACTGAAGGTCACAGGTCTTTTCCCACCAGACCGTCCACTGGTTCCCTTCCCAGGGAAGTTCTGGGGTGTGGATGTAGTCAGGACAAGCAGGGTCTTAAGTGAGCCTGCAGATTCCCTCATGTGAGATTTGGCTTGTCCTTCAGTCCCCCGAGGGGCCAGCAGAGCCAGCACGAGTGAGTGAGCATGACAAGAAGGTGTATTTTGGTGCAACATAAAGAAACGCCTTTAAAGCAAGTGTGTCCAACCCGTAGCCCACGGGCCACACGTGGCCCAGGACGGCTTTGAAGGCGGCCGAACACAAATGCGGAAACTTTCTTAAAACATTACGAAGATGATGCATGGACCTTTTTTTTTTTTTTAGCTCACCAGCTATTGTTAGTGTGAGTGTGTTGTATGTGTGGCCCAAGACAGTTCTTCTTCTTCCAGTGTGGCCCAGGGAAGCCAAAAGTTTGGACACCCCTGCTCTACAGCTTTAGGTAGTGAGCTCCCTGCTCCTAGGAGTATTCAAGCATGGGAACTGGAACAGGACACCACTGAAGGCCTCTACTTCTACCTTTCTATGATTCTGGAATCCAGAGTCCAGCTTCCCAGAGGGGTAAAAGTTGGAGACTTTGGCACTCGAGAATTCTAATTCTGGGATCTCAAGCATCCAGAGTTTGAAGACTTGAGGATGAGTCCAGAAGTCTCAGATCTTCACATTCAAAGGGCAAATGAAAGGGCAAATGATGGGGAGGCAGGTCTAACTTGGTGGGATCCGGGTTTGCCCCAGTGAATGTCAAACTAACCCACCTCCGTGCGTGTGTGCGTGTGTGTGTTACACGAGTGTGGAAGGCTGCAGAACGTCGTGCGCGCAAAGGCTGCCTGGCCTTCCTGTTTCCTGCATCTCCAGCTTCCCCGCCCCGGGCACTTGAAGGCTGTCACAGGGATAATTATAGCCCCCAAACAGAGCCAGCGACTCCAGGTAGCCATAGCAACCGATAGGCAATGCCTGTTCTGTTGTAGAGATGTGTAAGTACAAACAGATGTCGGTTCCTTCCTATTAGCTTAAATGGTAACACGTAAAAGGTTCATCAACTTCAGAGCCGCGGGTTTCCACGAGGGTTCCAGTCAGTGTGGGTGCCTGCCAAGGGGTAACAGCTCCATATTAAACCCTGTAGCGTCTGTAACGAGTCGATGAGATTTTAAATCCTCAGGCTGTTGAAGACAACTCGGAGGGCTGCAGCTGGGCGAAGAGCTGTAGATCCAGGTTTAGGTTGCAGCTCTGCTGTTTACCAACCTCCAAATCTTTGTTTCCACAGCCTGCCCTGCCCTGCCCTGCCCTGCCCTGCCCTGCCCTGCCCTGGCCATGCCCTGGCCCTCGCTGCGCTCTCCCTCCAGCACGTGTCCCCCCGTAGGGGCTGCTGAGGGGCTGAGCAGACCCTCTCAGATGCTGTCGCTTGTGCTCCCAGGCCTGGTACACAGTGGGCCCTCAGTTCCGGGCTGCTGAATGAATGAACCAAGGACTGAATGAATGAATGGGTGGCAGTCCCGCGAAAACCCCGATGCCATTTTTAGGTACTAGTTTTGCTACTGCATCTTCCACCGTTCAAGTGGATGGACTGGGCCCCCAGGGGGAAGACGCACGTATGACTTCTGGAGCACACCGTCTGGGACAGGCACCTGACCTTGTTGGTTGTAAGGAACCCACTGGGTCAAATAAATAGGGTTCTTTGACAGGGAACACAAGGGGTCACAAGCAAGTGGCAGCTCGTGGTGATCTCCAGTGATCATTGGGCGGGCCTCCCAGACCCAAGCTTGCACTGGACGGCTCCAGGCTTGGGCGTCTTCCTCGGTGTTGGTCGTGACACCGACTTTCTTTGACTCTGCGTTTCCTACCACCTTGCCCAACATCTCTCTTCACGTTTTGAGCAGGGGAACTGAGTGACGTGGCTAAGACGGTGCCTGTTGTGAAGAGCCCTGCCCCTGGCTGCCTCGAGCGAGGGGCCAGCCCTGGTCCAATGCGTTGAGTCTGGCAGAGGTTGCAGGGAGAATGTGACTGCTTAGGCCAGCCCCTTGGGGCAGTTACTTCTAGAAAGAGCTGTATATGTGGGCAAGTCATAACTGACATGTCTAACACAGACCCACGACAGTCGGGACATTGGCTTGTTCTGCCCGAGCCTCATTATCCACAGCTATAAAATGGGGGGATGCTCACAAGCTCCCATTGTGAAGATTAGCTGTAATCCTGCCCAACGAGGCACTTTGTAAGCTGTGAAGGTCCTGGGTAGATGGAAGAAAGGGTCTATGTGTACATTGATCACAGCACTCGGTAAACTCTACCGTGATGTATTCCTCTTATTTTATCTCCCCAAGGAGACTGGGAAATTCTTGAACACAGGGCTGTGTTGTCCTCAGCATGTAGCAGTTTCTGACACACAGCAGGTACTCTCTAAACTGTGTGTTGGATGAATGAATGGACAGATGCTTGATGGGTAGATGGACAGATGGCGGATGAATGAATGGACCAGTGGGTGGATGGATGGGTGAGGGATGATGGGTGGGTGAGTGGTGGATGGATGAATGGATGGGTGGATGAGTAGGTGGAAAGATGGAGGGAGGGATCATGGATAGATAGATGTAAAAGAAGGTCAGTCATCTTCACTCGCCTTCCTTGCAAGGCCATCCTTCTTTTTATTCCATGAAAATTCCATTCAAACCTGGTACAGGGCACTGTGTGAGGTCCAAGATGTACACAGGTGACTGAAACAGAGCCCCTGCCCATATAAATATTGAAACAAGGTATTCAGGAGCATGGAATCAGGGGCAAGACTTTCTGGGTTCAAATTCCAGCCCTTTCATTGGTTAGCTGTCTGACGGGGATAGTGTCAGTATGTCTCACATAGAGCTGGTGGGGGAATCAAATGGGTTACCAAGTGCAAAGTGCTTGCAGTAGGGTCTCACACCCAGCAAAATCTCCGTGAGTATTGGCCGCTATTATGCCAGTGGAGGAGCGGGAATGGAAGCAAAGAAATGCGATGCAGTGAGGTAAGCAACGCAATAGACCCCCCCACACACAAATGGAAGGAGGAAGCAATTAATTGGACCTTGAGTGGGGTACATCAAGCAAACTTTTCAGAGGGAAATGTTTGAGCAAGGCCACAAAGCCAGGAGTTGTCTGGGTCGAGTAGAGAAAATTCAGACTCGAAGAGGTTATAGATTTGCCTGGGTTTGCCCAGCTCTAAGCAGGAACCATCTAGACTCCCACTTCTGGCTGGGCAAGGGGCACTCTGACACAGTGGACAGAGTGTGCGTAGGGAGCCCGCTAAGGGCCAGGACTGTAGCCCGGGCGCCGGCCGCCCAAGCTTAGAAACATGACAGTGCCCCTCCGGACGGCTGACCGCAGGGAGAATTGGGTTTCGGGTTGCTGGCATCGGCCGCGGTGGTGCCCTTTCTGTTGGCCTTTCTGAATCCAGACAGTGGCCCAACTCCTCTCCACTCTTTCCACCCCCACCTCCCTGTGGCCTGAGTTGTCCTGCCTCCCCACAATGGCACCTGCCCCAAAATAGCTTCCATGTGAGGGCTAGAGAAAGGAAAAGATTAGACCCCGGCCTGAAGGGCGGGGGGAGAGCGCGCAGGCTGTCAAGTGATCCGTGTCAAGCATCAGGGAAGGTATAAAACCCCTTGGGGACCCAGCGGCCTCAAACCCCAGCTGTCAGGCCCAGGACACCCAGTCAGCTCACACTTGCTCTGTCTGTCTTCTTCAGACTACGCCATGGGACTCAGCGACGCAGAATGGCAGTTGGTGCTGAAAGTCTGGGGCAAGGTGGAGGCTGACATCCCGACCCATGGGCAAGAGGTCCTCATCAGGTAAAAGGAAGAGATGCCGTTGTCCCTATCACCTACTTTCTAGAGGTCAAGGCAGCTCACCTGCAAGGTGGAGCTTGCGCCCCAGGGTTGACCAGTTGGCTGTGTTAGTTGAGTTTGTTAATACTGCCACTTGGTTCTCCTTTGCTTTTAACTGTAAAGAATTGGAGTCAGCGAAGGAGAGGGGATCCATCGCCACCTATGTCAGCAGTTGGGAAAAGCTAGATGACCAAACTCTGAATGCCTAGAGCCCACCAAGAGGAATTATAGGCAGACAGTTAACTAAGGCCCCGAGACGTATTGTCCAGCTGGCTCCCTGATCAGAGGGGGACAAAAAGGAACTGAGAGGGGGTGGACATCCCCAGAGTCATAAGTCCATTAAAGTCTGTAAAGTGTCCAGGTGGAGACCTGACCTTCCAGACGAGACATGGCGCTCTAGACCTGGCTTGGCACCGAGCCTCTGAGTGACCTTTGAGAAGGCACACAACCTCTCTGAGCCTCAATCCCACCAAACCCCCACAAACAATGGGGTGGGGGAAGCCTAACATAGAGAGAGTAGAAATGAAAATTAAATAAGAGGATGCAGGTAAGGGGCTCAGCATAGTTTCTGGCACATAGTGAGTTCTAGAAGTTGTCAGTAACTGTTATAAATGAAGCCCGGCCTAGGGACGTTTAAAGTATGATCATGAAAAAACAGATGACAGAGGTCCCTTGGTGACTTTGACATTGAGTGTGTCTTGAATCTGAGAGCTCTGGATGGTGTGGTCTCCAAACACATCTGTCCCTCTATAGTGAGGGGTTCCAGAAAGGGAGAGAGAGAGAGGGGAGAGAGAGAGAGAGAGAGAGAGAGAGAGAGAGTTAGTTTTGTAAATAGAGGATGGCTTGTAGCTTGAATAGAATCTTACTACCTCATTGCCCTCCGGCCCAAATGGTGACACGCTCCCCTCCTCCCGGCCCCTGCCCCCAGCGCAGGTCAAATATGAACGCCGCATAAATCGGCACTGCCCCACCTGGGAGAAAGGGTTCCGTGAGGTCACCACGCATGACCGTCCCTCGCCCTTGAATCAATGGACAGATTTCTCCTTTCTGGCCAGGTCTCCCCTTTCACCCAGGTGCCCTTTCCGTCTTCCTGGGGCTCCACCTGTCCCCAGCTCCCATGTCGGGGGAGAATGGTCAGTCCTCGGAGCTCTGGTATCTGAGGTGGTCCACGTTAGAAACGCTGGAGGAAGGACAGTCAAGTTCTCTGTTGACACTAACTGACCTCTTGGGGTGTTCTCTTGTGCCTTTCTCTTCTTGTCTCTGTCATCTGGCTGCTGGGCTGCAACAGGTCCTGTGCAGTTGGGCAAAAGGCTCCTCCCAGGTTGACATCAACTCCTCAGCCACCAATTTGCTGTGTGACCTTGGACGAGTCACTCCTCCTCTCTGGGCCCTGTTTCCCTGTTGGCTAAGGGGAGGGAGGGTCTGCCTTGGTCTCTGAGGTCCCTTCTGCTCTTGTGCCCTGGCGTTCTCAGGCTCCACAGTCCTCCCCTGCTTCCGGGGAGGAGGCAGGCTGGTCGGGGTGGGAGACCAGCCTGCAGAGTGGGCGTCTTTCCAAGGTGGTCCTGGGGCTGCCAGCCCTAAGGCAGCGATTAGATGTCTTGAAGGAGACTCGGAGTATTGTGTCATCAGAGGAAATATTTCCTCCCTTCCCAGGGTGGATGGGAGACACCTGCCAGGGGCCGGGTGCCAGGGACAAGACGTGATGCCTAAGGCTGCTGGCCCCTAAGGCCCCAGAACGCCCGATGCCCTGGCACGTCTTTGGCTGTAGGACATGCAGGGACCACGACAACTGGTTCTGCCTTCTCAGTGCCGGGGGTGTGGGGAGGGGGCGGGGACAGGATGCCAGTGCTTCTGTGGGACCTGGCTTTTTGGTCCTGCTCCAGCCGATGAACTTGGGCTTCCTTACTGACCTTGGGAAGATCATTTCTCCCGTGCCTCTCATTATAACAGAGGGCAATTCGGTTCAGCTGAGTCTGTTAACAAAATGCTGAGGGCTTCACTGCAAGTGCATGGTCATGAAGTTCTAGAACATAACAGCTGGAAGGGCAGTTGGAGAATCTGGTTCCAGAGTGGGGGTTCAGGAGGGAGGGGCCTGTGGAGTGGGCTCCAGCCCCCCCCCCCATTTCTTCTCTTGCCCACACTTTTCCTGCTTTATTTGTTTTTGCATTTGAACAAAGGATTTCGAGGCCATGAGAAATTTGAAAATCACAGCTGGCAGCCAACACACTCATGGTACAGGAACAAAATGTGGCCCCAAAGTCTCAGCCAGCCAATGGCACCTATAGGCAGAATGGGAAATCCCTGACCCTAATGATTTTGCTGCTGCTGCTGCTGGAGGTGGTGATGATGGAGGTGGTGATGATGGAGGTGGTGATGTTGGAGGTGATGATGATGGAGGTGGTGATGATGGAGGTGGTGATGTTGGAGGTGGTGATGATGGAGGTGGTGATGATGGAGGCGGTGATGATGGAGGCGGTGATGATGGAGATGGTGATGATGGAGGTGGCAATGATGGACATGATGATGTTTGAGGTGGTGATGATGGAGGTGGTGATGTTGGAGGTGGTGATGATGGAGGTGGCGATGGGATGAGGATGGAGATGATGAGGATGATGACAGAAATGATGAGGCTACCTCAAGGTAATGAGGAAGGTGATGGAGGTGATGAGGAGGAGGATTATGGTACTGATGAGAAGGATGGTGGAGCTGATAGTAGTGGTAGAAATCATGAGGAGGACAGCAAATATTTATGTAGTACACACTGACTCCAGGCTCTGCGTTAAGTGTTTCACATATATGAACTCATTCAAGTCTTGTAACACGCTTATGAGGCTGAGATGCTCATGATCACATTTAACAGAGAGGTTAAATAACTTGTCCAGAGTCACACAGCTGGAATTCAAATCCAGGTACTTGGATGCAGCCCGTCGGCTCTTGTCCGCTATGCTCTGTGGCCCCATGATCTTGGCACGTTAGTGATGAGTTCCCACCCTCCCTCTGGGTCTTCGGTTCTAGAGCAGAGAAGGATCTTTGTGGAGAGAGTCCTCCGTCTTCTGCGTGGGTGTCCGATGGATGACAGTTCAGAGGACAGCAGGGAAGTGGCCCCCTCTTTCCCTGACTTGGCAGCAGGGCTGAGATAAGCCAGGCGAGTTGACAATAGGATTGAAGATGAAAACAAGGCAAGGGGCGTCTCCCAAACCCTAGAGAAAATGCCTCCACTGGTTCCGCATTGAGGGGCGCTGTCGGCTCATTTTGGCCGTGGCCTTCTGTGGCTACTCTAGGGCCTCCTGGCTAGAGGCCCTGCTGCCCAGAGAGGTGCCAGAATGACCTGGTGGACTGATTAGCCCGACTTTCCTGCACTGTTTAAAATAAATCTGGGGTTCCTGCGCGGCTGACTTGTGCTCAGAGCAGACGGGGGTGGGGCAGGGGTCAAGCCATAGAATTCGGAGGCTGAGAAATCATTTAGACCAACCCTTTGGGTTTACAGATGGGTGAACCAAGACCCAGAGAGGTTGAGTGGCTTCTTGCATGTCACACGGCACACTGGAGACAGAGCTGGGGCCAGAACTCAGCTTCCATAATTCTCAGTTCCATGTTTTTTTTCTCCCAGACACCTGGGGGACCCCCAAAATGTCTGCAATCCGTGTCTCCCATAGGTCCCAAGTCCTTGGCCCCATTCTGCCTCACATAGTCTCCTTCCATTGTCCCCACTTCGGGTCTTCACCTGTGAGGGCTAGGACTCACATCTGTCAGGCAGGAGTTCAAGGATCATTGTCACCAGATAACAATAGCCAGGAGCTCAGGGACCCTTGGGTGAAAGAGATAAGCTGTCGGTGACACACGAGGTTTGGCCAGGGCCCAGGGTGAGGTGATGACATTGGGCATGGGTGTGGACAGCCCTGGGTGTTCTGGGGAAGTGGCGGGTAGACGCTCCTGGGGGAGGGGTGTTCCCTGTCTGTGCTACGGGGTGCATGCTTGTGTGTCCGTCTGCATGTGCATGGACACGAGGACAGCTATGTGCTGCAAGATTCGCAAGCCAGAGTGTGTCCCCAGTCACACGTAAGGGTGTTGCAGAGCCAGGAGGCTGCAAAAGAGGAACCTTGTAAGGGACTGAAGCCCTTAGAAAGCCTGAGCCTGCAAACATTTCAGGGCGCAATCCAAGGGAGATAGGCGAGTTATGGAACCGTCCAGTGTTGGATTTGGGTCTGGCTAGGCAAGACATCCTGTTGTAAATGGGACAGAAAACAAGGGCACTGACCCGTTTCAAACGGGATGTCTGGTCCGCCTCCTGACCCCTTACATTTAGTCCGGTGAGACTGGGCTGACCGTACGTACTGTTTGAAATGGGACAGTACCCTTGTTGTCTGTCCCATTTAAAATGGATCATCTGGTCAGCCTAGGTCTGGGCTCTGTCACCCACTGGCCTTGTGACCTGGGGCTAGTCACCTACCTCCGCAGTCTTCTGTTGGCCCAAGAGTGAAATGGGGATAATCATGCCCTCCCAGGGGCTAGCTCTGACTCCCTTTAACCAACACCCACTTTTTCATGCAGGAAAGACTAAGGTCCAAGATTGGAGACAGGTGCTCAGGGTTGCGGGCGGAGCCCCTTTGCAGCCAGCTCACCAGGTCCCTGGTCTTCCGCAGGTGGTTCCCATCGGGGTTCCTCAGCTTCTGTGCCGTGAGGGGCCTGGGAGGTGCGGGGAGGCAGAGCGTGGGCACAAAATAAGCGAGAGCTGCTCTGGAGACGAAGGGCCGTCACAGGCAGTAGTGAGCCTCCCGTAGCTGGAAGCATGCAAGCAGCCCGAGGACGAGCCCTAGGCAGGAAGCTGCACAGACGGCCCCCAGAGCGTTCTGAGCCACACAGGTCTGACATCCGTCCGGCTCTTCTGTGCACCAGCCGTGCCATGCTGAGCCAGGGCTTCATGCCTCTGGGCCTCTATTCCCTCAACTGTGAAGTGGGGATAACATGGTCCTGAGGGACGTGCAGGCACAGACGTTTGCACGGGGCCTGGCACGTGGCAGGTGCTCAGCAAATCCACGGCCCTTTGGCCCCCATCTCTGCTCCACCCTGGGTGCTGTCTCATCTTCTCTCCCAACAACTTGGAGACAATTGGGGGGGGGGGGCAGGCTGCAATGCAGGTTCGTCTTTGCTTCCTGCCTCTCACAGTAACAGTGAAGAGGAAGATGATGAAAACAATCATAGCGAGCGCTTCTCCAACGCTTACTATGTTGTGCTCAGCGTATCCGATCCATTGAGGCCCCACAGCACTTCTCTAGGAAGGGACTAGCTATCCCCCGTCCTTGCGTGAGGAAGATGAGGCACAGGGAGGTGGAGAAGGAATTGCTCGAGGTCACCCCGCTGCGAAGCGTCGGGGCCCAGACTCGAACTGCAGTCTGGCCGCCTCCGGACCCCACGGCGCATGCCTGTGCCTGACTCCCGCCCTCTCTGTGCCCCCCAGTCTCTTTAAGGCTCACCCCGAGACCCTGGAGAAGTTTGAGAAGTTCAAGAACCTGAAGACGGAGGACGAGATGAAGGGCTCCGCGGACCTGAAGAAGCACGGCGGCGTCGTGCTCACCGCCCTGGGGGGCATCCTCAAGAAGAAGGGGCAGCACCAGGCCGAGCTGAAGCCCCTGGCCGAGTCGCACGCCAACAAGCACAAGATTCCCGTCAAGTACCTGGAGGTGCGAGGCAGGGCCGGGGCCGGGGGGAGGGCGCACGGGGAGGCCCCGGAAGGGTGCGGCTTGGGCTCGAATCACAGCTCAGCCACCCACTTACTGGGTGACCTGTGTCACTGCTCTTTGTGCCTCAATGACTTTGTCTATAAAGGGGGCTGTCACCCCTTTGCCTTTCTCCTAGGGTCATTGAGGTTAAGTGTATTTCTCCCCCAAATTAGTACGTAGTTACCAAGGAAGAGGGGACGAGTTGGTCCATTCTCTCGACGGGTACTTGCCATTATCACACCCACTCAGCAGACAGGGAAACTGAGGCACAGAGAGCTTAGGTAGCTTGTCCATGGCCCCAGAGGTAGCACATGGCAGAGCCTGGACTCCGATGAGATCTGTGCTCCTGCAGAACCCCAGCGCTTACCCTGTGCCATTGGGAGTCTGGCACAGGCAGGACTCATGAGGCTGGGGGCCAGTTCTGGGGGAGGGGTGGCCACCAGGCTGTCTCTGTTGGTTCCAGCGTCTTTGCAGGTGAAGAGACAGAGCTCAGGTGTCCCAGGCAGAAGCAGTTGGTTTGGACTGCCTCGGACGGGCTGAGATGTGGTGCTGCTGGGGAGATCCTGCGCTTTAGGTCCTGTCTCTGTAACCAGAGGGAGGAGGGGACGTGGAGACAGGGAGCACGAGGCACCGGGGTCTGAAGGGCGGTATGGAGAGGCGCATCCCACGTCACCAGGCTTGCAGGCTCTTTCTATGCTGCCATCCTTGGCATGGGGTGTCCATCTCAAAATTGACTCATGGTCCCAGGTGGCTGCACGAGCTCCAGCCATCTGGCCCATATTCCAAACAGGAAGTGGGAGGAAGAGAGGAAGGCTCTCTTCTAAGGAGTCTAAGGAATCCCAGAAATCTCATCCAGCAATTTTGTTTCATCTCGTTGGCTGGCAGTTAGTTCTCTGCAGGGGAAGTGGGAAAACTCGTAGTCTATCGCCGCTGCCCCTGAAATTTGTGTTCCATATTATCGGGGCAGAAGGAGAGAGTTGGGTAGGCAGGGAAGTACCCAGGCAGGTGCTTTCTGTAATACCCATTTCACAGAGTTGGAAACTGAGGGCTCAGAGAGGTTAAGCCCCTTGCCCAAGGTCCCACAGCTAATAAGCCAGGAGGTATTGTTTGTTCTATGGTACTCTGGAGCCCGAGCTCTTAACTCATGACACCGTATCTCCCATCAACCACCACCACCACCCTCTTCAGCCTCACCTCCCTGCCCCTCCTGCCACCCCACCTCGATCACACATAACCCGTCCTGCTGGCCCGGCCCACTCAGCACCACAGGTACAGTCCTGCCTTTGAGATCCTGTCTGTGCTGCAGTCACTGTCCCCCCCATTTCTCCTGGCAAATTCCCATGCCCCCTCCAAGGCCCAGCTTACAAGCCGCCTCCTCTGCACGAGGCAGTCAGCTGCTCCGGCCACCAGCCCTGCCCCCAGCAAAGGCACTTGACCGTCACCCTGCACCGTGGCCCCTGCCCGGCCGTGTTATAATTGTCTCTCTTTACCCCACCGCCCACTGGTGGGACGGCAGCTCCTTGAGGGCAGACCCTGGCCCTCTCCCACTGCTGAACCCCAGTAGCACGTGGGGGGCTCACAATACACCCGAATGACCGGTCCCCTTGCTAGGGACGAGGAAACTGAGGCCAAGAGGGAAAACGGAGACGCGAAGACAACGGCCACCTTCGGGCCCGGACCCCAGGTCTGCGTGAACAGCTGTCGCTCACGGCGAGCTCGCCCCGCACGGAAAGGCCTTCCGAGCTCTTCGCAACAAGGGCCCCTGGTCACCAGGGCGCCGGGGCCGCAGAGGGTGCCGGGTGCCAAGGGCCGCTGTCCTTTCCCGTTCACCCACTTGCCCCTTCCCACAACCTTCTAGATATCAGTGGCTCTGCCACAGACTCGGGAAAGACTGTGTTGGGTCACCCAATGGGGTCACTGAAGCCCTCGTTGTACAGGTGAAGTCACATGTGGGGGTCAGGGCAGAGCTGGACCTGGAACTTGGGTCTCCTAAGTTCTCCAAAGGCCGGTTTGCTTCATGGCAACTGTCCCCCCATTTTGTTCTGTTGCCTGTATGACATTAAAGGTGAGTTTAACATGTGTCCCCATATCAAGGCCCAAAGGTAAGTGTTTGTGGTTCCTGGGTGTTGTCACTTGTGCCTCCTGAGGCACCCCTCGGCCCGTCGCCTCCCACCCCCACAGCTTTCCATCCTGTGCCTCCCGGGTGTCCTGAGAAAACGGGATAGTCACTGGCTCTGTCCCCAGTCCTGGCAGTCGGTTGTTCACAGTCCCCTGGGTGCAAAACTCCAGCTCTGCCACCCACTTGCTGCATGAACTCAGCCACGTCCCCGTCTGGGCCCCTGTTAACGACCCCGCTTGGCCCACTGACCGGCACGTGGCTGGCTTCAAATCTTGATTAACTGTTGAAAAAACATGGTGGCGTCTCATGTCCCTGAGACCTTCCGGCCCGAAAGCAGCCCCACACTGTAGGTCGTCCGACCTCCGGGTTCCTGGTAGTGAGTGACACTGGATGTGACGGTGAGACGTTGCTGTCCCGGGGGCAGAGCCGCTGGCCTGGTCCCTTGCCCGCTCGTCTCTCCTCTCCGCTCTCACCAACATTTCTGGGCACCAGCGCCGTCTTGGCACAGAATATATGGTGCGCTGCACCTCCATCGGCTATTTAAAGCAATAACCATCCTGAGCCATTAAATGCAAAACTGAAATGCTCCCACAGATGGAAATCATCTCTCTCTAGATTTCCTGACTACAAAATCCTGGGTGAAATCACAGAACGTGAGCGTTTCCCTCCCTTCCCAGCACCCACGTGGTGGCAGTGCCTGGGGCTGTTGCCTGGCCGTGTGTGGATGGGTCCGAGTCCTCAGCATCTGCTGAGGAGGGGAGTGGGGGAGCCAGCCCAGCTGGCTACGGGACCTCAGGCATACGGCCTAACCTGTCCTCATCTGGACCAAGGTCGGCCTCGGTTTCCCACCTGTCCCTGTCTCCCGGGCCACGGGGATTAGAGGAGCTAATCTATGGAGACCACTCAGAAATGCCTAGTGTATAGTAAGTGCTCAATAAATGGCTTTGGAAGGAAGAGAAGATGGGACTGGGTCTGAGTCCCACCTAGCTCCTGGCCTGTCCCAGCCCAGTGACCTGCACCCCTCTTGCCTCCTCTCTGCAGTTCATCTCGGAATCCATCATCCAGGTTCTGCAGAGCAAGCACCCCGGGGACTTCGGCGCCGACGCCCAGGGAGCCATGAAGAAGGCGCTGGAGCTCTTCCGGAACGACATCGCTGCTAAGTACAAGGAGCTGGGGTTCCAGGGCTAAGCCCCGCCGCCCGCCCCAGCCCGCCTGGGCCCCAGCCCCCGCGGAGGGCGGGGACTGCGTCTCCCTGCAGCCGTACCTGTAGAGTGTGCTCCCGCGTGTCTGCTTTGTCCGTGAGGTGTGGGAGGGCTGGGGGGCTGGGGGGCGCCACACTCACGCGGCTTCGCTCCCTGGGGAGGGCCATCACCTGGGGGACAGGGAGAAGCGGGGCCCTTAGCTCACTGCGGCCTGCAGAGCTTGGGTTGTTCTTACTTCTCCCCTCACCTAAATCCCAGCCCAATTCCTTCCTGCCTCCAGGCTGACCCACACCTGCTCCCTCACCTTTAACCCAAACCCAAGCTGTTAACTAAGCTTCAGCCACAGTGATTCTCTGATCCATCACCCTGCCCTGAATGTCCCTTTGCAAGGAGAAGGAGGTGCGGGCAGGGCAGGACAGCCACACACAGCCCGAGGGGGGCGATGGGCGTCTGCAACATAAGTGTGTCCCCTCGGCGCATGGAGTGAGTGACTCACCTGGTTTAATAAACAACTCTGCAACACCTCAGTCTCTGCCTGCCACTTTCCCTCCCCAAGACCTTCCTTAGGCCACGGCTCGGTGGCAGGGACAATGCCGGGCGCAGGGACTGGAGCAGGGAGCCTCGTCCGGTGGGGGAGGTGAGCAGGTCACCAGACTTTTGCCATGTGGGGTGATCAGTACCAGAAACCAGGGCGCAGAGCCAAGGGGAGATGGCCATGAGGTCCCAACGGCCTAAGTGATGTGCCAAGTAAGTGGCAGAGCCGGGTTCAAACGGTGGCCCGGAAGGCAGCAGGGGTGCCAGCTGGGGAGGCAGCTAGGCGGCCAGCCAGTGACAGGTGCTGACCTTGGGGCCCCAGAGAAAGGACAGACACAGGGGAATAACTCACAAGAGCAGGCCAGGAGATAAAATGTAGATATGGATCTACGAAGGCCAAGTGCACCCCCGGGAGTGTAAGCACTGCTGCGAGGAGCCAGAGGAAGACATCGGCATGGGACCGCGGCCGCAGGGCAGCAGGCCGGAGCGGAGGCCAGGCCCGGCCGGCAGTCTGGGTCTGCCCGGGGGCCCACGCCATGAGGGCCTTGAATGACACCCAAGACCCCGGGCCCCAATCCTGGGAAGCCCCGAGTCCCTGGCCCTGTGAATTTCCAGGGGCTCCCAGGACAAGCAGCCTAGAGCCCCCTGCCCTCAGGTGTCCATGCCGGGGCTCAGCCCCCCGTAACGAGCCGCCCTCACCGCCCTAACCCTCAGCCCACACCAGGGCAGCGTTCATCTGCCCAGCGCGGACGCGGCTCAGAGCCCTCCCGGCCAGCACGGCCGCTCCACCCCCCTGCTCTGCACCAGGCGGAGGGACCCGCTCCCCGGGCAGGGGAGGGGCGGCGAGGGAGGCGCCTTTGTGACAGGGAGGCGCCTTTGTGACCTTGGAGCCTGGAAGAAAACTCCTGCATTTACAGTAACTCAGTGGAAGTCACCGGCCCTGAGCAGCCCCGCGGGGTCCCATGTCACCCGTGTGCTGGACACAAAGCTGAGAGAGCTGGTCCCTGCCCCGAAGCCATGGACCATCGGGTCGGGCGGGACCCCCTGCGCTGACGATGAAATCAGGACAGAATTAGGGGAGGGATGCAGAGAAGCCCCAGCCGTCCTCAGGCGTCCCCCGCGTGTTCACTGAGCACGGCAGGTGACAAAGAGAAACAACTCAGTTTATGCCGTCAACGTGCACAAAATGCCACCTCTTTTCCCTTTTTTATTTACAACTGAATTTCTGTTTGGGGTCTCCATAGTGGCTGGGGGGCAGACCATGTCCTTGAGGTGTCTCCCCAGTTCCACTTTTCCCTGGGGCTTTGGCTCATTCCAAGGAGCTTCCGTGTGCCAAGTTGCGGTGCGTGTGGGTGGGCTGGTGGCAGTCTGGTGGCTGCTGCCACCTGTCCCCAGTGTTGTCCGCAGGGAAGCTGCACCCCACTGGGTCTTCAGTCCTTTACAGTCCCCATCGGGCACTTGAGGAAACTTTGAGACTGCCCGAGACCCCTTCTGCCTGAGGCCACTTCTCAGGGACTGCCCTGCCCCACACGGGTGCCACCTGGGACGTGAGACCCAGGTGTCCCCTCCGTTCGGAGCCCCCGGGCCTGTCTGAGCTCCAGGGCCCGCGCAGAGCTGCCCTGCACACTGGGGCAAATGTGCACTCCACCTGGGGACCTGGCCCAGGGAGCTAGCGAGGGCCCGATTCAGGCTGGGCTCCGGCTGCCAGGCTGCGTGCCCAGAAAGGGTGCCCTTTCCCGGTTCACACGGGGTGCTCGCTGAACCCGCCAGGGCCTGGAGCAGCGGAAGAACCCCTTGCTCTGGGAGCCACCGCCAACGGCGACCTTCCTGTCCCCTCTTCCGCTCTCTTCCCGCTGACAGTCCAGGAAGTCATTTTCCAACTTGGCCAACAGGAACAGGAACCTCATGATTTTTCTCCAGATCTTTCTTCCTTCGTGTGTTCTTTCTGGCGCTCTTGGAGCCTGAGCTTTTGAAGCTGCAGATCCAGGCGCGGGATCTGTTCTGCTTTCACCGGCCACAGCCTTCGCGGAGCCGTGGGCACAGAAACGCCTGAGGAGAGAGCACGGGAGGCCGGGACATCCCGGGGACAGTACGGGCTAATGTGGAAAACAGGACCGGCACTGGCTCTTATCTGCACGGTTTAACAAATATTTGTGGAGCAAATGCTGCATGCCACGCCTCAGATTGAGACGAGGGTCCCCGCCCTGCATCAAGGATGGGGAGGAAAATCTGTGCTGCACAGAGCCCCCCAGTTCCCATCTTTTTCAAAGTGAAACCAGCTTGAGCCCCCACGTTCACTCAGGAGAGCAGGAAACCTGTCTGTCCTTGGGGACTCCTTCTTTCCCCCTGAACCGGCCAAGAGTCCAGGGGGCCGTCCAGTTGCAAATGTGGGTGGGAAGGGGCCTGGAGGGCTTGACCTGTCCCCCTGTGGTGCTGCCGCTGTCACTACCACCTGATTGTGATCTCCATACATGCATATGCCTTTAGGGCGGGCTGAGGCTTCCCAGATCTGCCCTCAATCCCGCAGGCAGCCCCAGGCAGAGCCGATGACATTCGGTGACATTCTCCAGGCAAGACCCGCTAATCTGCCAGTTGAAGACAAGTGACCAAATGCCCTGCTGAGTGTCTACAGGCCGGGCTGGCCAGGATCCTAAGCCGTGGGTAGTGTTCCAGAGGCTACTGGGTTGGCCAGATCCGGGTCACTGGTATCTCACCTCTCCCCTCGGGGTGGTGTCTACAGGAGGCCATTGAAGGAGGCTCTGGAGCAGAGGTGAACCTCTCCAGGGGATCTGAGGTCACCGCCACTTAATGGGAACTCTTGGATTCTCTTACATGGCTGCTTCTCTAAAATACATAAATAAACAAATAAATAAATACCTAATCGTGTCCCCAGTACATTTAATTCACTAAATAGCTATGAAGCACTTGCTATTCTGGTTTCTCCTGCGGCATAATAAATCACTCCAGACGTAATGGTCTAAAACAGCTCAACATTTCATTATTGCCTCTTGGTGTTGACAGGGCTCAGCAAGAGAACTTTGGCTCAGGGTCACGCACGTGGCTCTAAGTCTGCCTCTCCACAGCTCACGTTCCCCTCAAGGTCACAACGTAGCTGCCACAGCTCTCAGCATCACATCCTCACCCAACATCCAAAAGCAGGAGAAGATGAGACTTTGCTTCATGTCCCCTTTGGAAAGCAAGGAAGAACTCCCTAGAAGCCCCTGTCCCTCCGCTCTGACAGCTTCCCTCTTGCCTCCCATTTTTCCAGGACTCAGTCACGTGACCACGCTTAGGGTGGTCATGGGCAAGACCGCCATGAGGGGCTGAGAGCAACGGCAACTTGCCGATGGGGCCAGGGTTGGGGTGACCTTCCCTGAGCAGCATTGGGGGGTGAATCCCCACACCAAGGTGACACGTAAGACAAGGAAGATGGGGTGGAGTTGAGTGGGGGACTGGTGGGCAGGGAACCAATGGCGTTGACCGTGAGGATGGAACACGCTAAGCACGTGGCCCAGTGCTGGGCCCCGGGGACTCTCAGTTAGGGAGCCGTCGGCCTTGGACAGACTCAGGCATGACACCGGTAGACAGTGTGACACAACCTTTGGTCATCGACTCGGGCTCTCGAGCCAGCCCAGCCTCTTCCCAGGGTATGATTTGGGGCAAGTCACTCCCCCACTCTGTGCCTCAGTTTCCTCATCTGTGAAATGAAAATGGTAACGTCCTATTACTCACCTCAAAAGGCCTCCGTGAGGGTTGAATGAACGGCTACACCTGAAGCAGCCGGCACGGCGTTTCTGCCTGTTCTTGACCATCAGCCGGAGCAGGTGAGTTGCGGGGAGGCAGACCCGCCGGCGGAGGTGCAGGAACTGGACCCCTTCCCCCCAATGTACTCCTCTCCTTAGTGAAGGGGTCCCAGACTGCAGCTTATCTCTAAGAAAGGCGGCCTGGCTGAGCCCTGACCTCTGCTGAGAGAGAGTCCCCGGACCTTGTGGGGACAGTGTGTGTGCGTGTGTGGCTTGGTCACCTCTGTCCTGGCCGGCAGTGCCCTGAGGGCCAGAGAGGCCATGAAGCAGGGGAGGTGATGGGACACCCCTGGGGACCCCTTGGATCTGGGTCCGCCGACACGGGAAGGTGGAGGGTGGGTGGAGAAGGCCGGCCCAGTGCACTCAGCCGCCCTGGGACCCCTCACCCCAACTTCTCCGGGTGTGAGCGTCAGAGTCCAGGGGGCCTTTGGGGGTCACGCAGCTCAGATTTGGTTTTACAAGTGCGAAAAGCGAGGCCCAGAGAAGATCCACGTTGGTCGGGTCCCCAAGCCTGGGCCCTCTTGCCGGGGGCTCTGTGCCGGGGAGGGCACCTAGGCCCTGTCCGTCTCCTCCGCCTCGCGTTCTCTGTCATCGTTTCTTTCTCGGCCTTTCTTCTCGCGTTCTCTTTAAATCATTTCCTATTTCTCTTTCTCTCTGTCTCCCTGTGTTTGACTGTACGTCTCCCCACTGCTGTCTCCATCTCTGTCTCTGTCTGTCCTTGCCCATCTCTGTCTGTGTCCCTGTTCTCTCTCTCTCTCTGTCTCTGTCTCTATTTCCGTCACTCAGGAGCAGTCTCTATCCCTCCTTCTCTCCCCGCCTCCAATCCCATCACTTTTGGGTGGCTCTGTAAACAGCTTAAAATAAAAATAAGTGTTTACGAGCGCCGAGTGGGGACGGGGACGGTTGTGATCACTGGGTGCGCCGAGGTCAGGGGCTTAGCGGGTGGCGTCCAGCCGTGCCCCCACCTCAGGTTTCACGAGCGGGACAAGAGTGCGCCCAGGCGGCTGGCAGGCGAGCCAGCCCCAGACGGGGAGGGGTCGGGCTGCGTGACCTTCAGGCTCCTTGCGCCGGCCCGGGGCCGTGTTCTGACTCCAAGATGAGTGGTGTGACAGCCCACTGTTCTGGTAAAAATAGCCCGGGGAGTGCTGGTGGCCTCCTGAAGGTCCGGCTGCTCAGACATCCGGCACCTCCGCGGTGCAGACCGAGAACATGCAGCCCAGAGCGCGCCAGTGAGCCGCCCCAGGTCACAGAGCAGGCGGGCAGCAGACGTGGAGCCAGCACCCTGGCCTCTGCCTCGCTGCCGGCACCCCCACAGCACCGCGGACCTCCCCAGGGGCCCTCAGGCTGGGCCCGGTCCCCGTGGCACCGGGACTTCACCTCACCTCTCTGGACCACAGCGGCCCTGTTTGCTTGACTGTCTCTTGCACTGCGCTCCGAGCTCCCTGAGGCTGGCGGGGGGCGGGGGCGGCTGGGATCGGGCCCTGCCCACGTACTGCACTCGCCAGGGACGGCCACAACAGCTCTCGCTCCAGCCCTCGGCAGGTGCTGGGCACCGGCTAAGCACTGTGCACGTATTAACTCATTTCGTCTTCACCGAAGCCCTGTAAGGCGGGGGCCATTGTTATCACACTCGTTCTATAGGTGGGGACACTGCGGCTCAGAGAGGTTAATGACTCACCCAAAGTCACAGAGAGCTCAGGTAGGTAGAGCTGGTATTCCAACCCAGACTGTCTGCCTCTAAGGGAATTAGGGGGTGAGGAAGTGAATAAAGTTTTGGTGCTCAAGCGTAATAAGCAGCTGCTGCTATCATTTGACTTGGGCCACCGAGGGTCACAGGGTCCCCTCTCCCCGCACTGGCAGACTGGCCCACAACTGCATCCTCAGAATTCCATTTCCATGGGATCAGGGTGCATTCACACTGCACACCTGTCCCTTCCCAGCCAGGTGGCCTTGGTGGGCTGACCAGACACACCGTCTTAAACAGGACAGAAAACAACGGTCCAGTCCCATTTCAAATGTGGGTAGGGTCAGCCTGGTCTCACGGGCCTGAATTCGAGGTGTCAGCAGGCTGACCAGACACCCCATTTGAAACAGAACAGGACCGTTGTTTTCTGTCCTGTTTAAAACGGGACGTCTGGTCAGCCTTTGGGGAAGTCCCTCTCCCCCTCTGGGTAGTGGTTCCTAAGGGGCTGGTGGGACGGCTCAGACCGGGGTCCAAACTCAGAACAGCCTGAAAGGGCATAGTCTAAGGATTGATTTCTTTTGGTCAAGATACAGAAATCATTGAAAAAATACAGAGCATTACAAGAGGGCCTGGGCTTCTCCCGTTTACCCAAAGGGGGCTTATCAGTAAGGGGTGAACAGTGACCCCCAACCGAAGGGCTGGCCCAGAGGACACGGGGGCACAGCTGCTCACCCTGGGATGCTGGCCCGGGCAGCGCTGGCAGGGCCGCCCATGTGTTGGTGATAATTATGTCCTCGGAGCTTCCGCCAAACAGGGACAGGTGTCGGGGAGGAGGCGGTGGCAGAGGGACAGCTAGTCCAGGGATCGGGCTGAGTCACCCCACTAGGTCGGGGTCTGGGAGAGAGAGGGGAGGGGTCTGTTCCCTGAGGGAGAGGGGCCAGCAGTGGGGACCCCCCCCTCCGGGATGTGATTGGACCTACTGTCAGCAGGGAAGGGCAGACTGAGACTGCCGCCCTGAGGGTACATTCAGCCACCCCGCCCCTGTCTGCTGCCCCGCCACCTGCCCCCACTGCCCACCCTGCCCCATTCCTTGCCTCCCTGCAATCCTGGTATCTGGTGGCTGGACCCAGGGCTTCTCCTGGACCCCTGGCACCCACACACTCCCCGACACTCTCGGCCTTCCTCTCACCCCCAGGCCCCTGAAGCTGTCAGGCACCTCTGGGCTCCAGGACTAAGAGACTTGGCCTGAGGTTTCTGGAACCAGACAGACATTATCTAAATCTGTCTGCCATGTCCGAGCTGGTGACCTTGGGCAAGTCATCGGACCACTCTGAGCTGCAGTTCCCTCACCTATAAAATGGAGAGAACTCCATCTTTCTGCAAGCGGTGGTTGTAAGGCTTCAGAAACAGGGGCCATCCATCGTGATTCCATTTGCAGAAATGTCCAGAAGAGGCAAATCCATAGAGACAGAGAGTAGATTAGTGGTTGCCTGGGGCAGTGGGGAGTGCCTGCTAAGGGGTACAGGTTTTCTTTGGGGGGGATGTTCTAAAATGGATTGTGGTGACAGTTGTTCAACTCAGTGACTATACTAAAACCACTGAACTGTGCACTTTATGTGGGTGAAAGTGTTCGGAAAGGGAGTTACAGCTCCAAAAAGCTTTTAATAAAAAGGAGGTGCCTGCCGGGTGGCTGGCACATGTGGGTGCTCACGGCACACACCGCCAACCCTACTGGCTGCTTTGGCCACCAGCCCTACGGGGCACGGGCCGCGGTTTCTTGGCCAGAGCGTGATTCATTTTCCGGAAGGTGGAGCTGAGGTTGAGATAGTCTCACCCTGAAGGTCAGGTGAGACAACCTTGGAGAGAAAGGAGGTGGTCCATCCTCAGAGGGAGGCCACCAGAGCCAGGATGGCATGGGGCAAAGACCGGGATTCACCAGCCACTGTTCTCTGGCTCTGTGGCATCAGTGAAGTTGCTTAACCTCTCTGGTTGCTGTTTCCTCTCCTGAAGACATGGAGGCGATGCTATTCCCAGTCCTCACCTCACAGACTAATCTGTGCGGATCCTCTGGACCAGGGCTTAGGGCATCCTGACTGCGTGGAAGCTAATGGCTCTTTCTCTCGTGTGGCAGGAGGAGGGCTGAGCGGGGCCGGAGACGCTGAATCAGCCCTGCTCTGCCCGTGTGAGCTGCCCGCCCTTGCTGCAGCACCACGCTGTGCCAAGCCTGGCCCCTCACTGCCCGCTCCTCCTACCCTCTCAGCAGTCCTGTGCCCTGAATGCCATTACAGATCTGGGACATGAGACTCTCCTCTCTGGGTCTTCATTGGTTCATCTGTCCAATGAGGCGATTGGACCAAAAAAGTCTAAGGTCTGCGTTTCTGGTAGCTTTCTCCCACTCCCTGGCCCTGCACGCCCCCCTGAGCACCCACCCTTGGCTCTAGGGTTCCCTGTACCTTGTGCGAGGTCCTGGGTCCTCTTTCCCACCCACTTCCTGCTCTGATCACTCAGAGGCAGGAGCCCATCTTCCTGCCTTGTCCCCCTCTTAGGCCTGGTGGGGTGTAGGGTGGGCTCAACGGAGCCTCTACCCTGACTGAGGTCCCAACCTACATTCACCTTGGGCTGCTTGAGTGACATTGGGCATTTCCTGGCTTTGGGCCTCAGTTTCCCCCACCATAAAATAAGTCCAACCATCCCTCTGTCTTCTATGTCTTCCAGAGGCATCCAGGGGCAGGGAGGGACCTTCGATGGTGCCAAGTTCAACCAGAATCCAACCCTTGAGGACCCCTACTACACCCAGGCTGTGCTTACATATCTCTGGAGTGACAGGGAGCTCACTACCTACACCCCACAACCCATCCTATTCCTTTGTATCTGACTGGTGCCACACACAGTGGCAGGCACTAAAGGCTCAACAATGAATAGGGGCACAGTGACACAGAGGCAAGGACAGCGTTCGGGTTTGAACCCTGATGGTTTCTCCCCTGGGAGAGCCTTGGTTAACCCCTGTCCCTTCATCTGCAAATGGCAGTCACAACAGCCACCTTGCAAGGTCCTTGGAAAGACTACAGGTAGGATGAAGGTCCTGATGCAAATGAACACTCACCTCACACCAGGCTCTTTCATTCTTGGGGAGCAGGTGCTGGTGTCACCCCGATGTTTTCAGATGAATCCTTCAGAGGCACAGAGAGGTTAAGGAACTTACTTGAGGTCACAAAGTGAGTGTGACAAGTAGAGCCTGACCTGGACCCAGGCCGCGTAGGCCCAGCCCCTTGGACCCCCCATCTCCCCCAAGAGGCCCTGCTCTGCACCACCCAGTGTGGGCATGAGCACTCCATGCTCCTAGACGCTTGCAGACCCTTTTAGACTCCCTTTCCTTAGAGGGTAAGAGGGGCTGGTGGTTTTGCATTGTTACTTTTAGCTCTGCCCCCCACCTTATTGGTTTCCGATCCAGAGAATGGAGCCTCAGAGGTCCTCCATGATGAGCCCAGCCAGCACCATGTAACTTGGTGGTTTGGCTAAGGAGCCCGGTGACGACTCACAGAATGTGAGCCCTCTGACCCCACCCCACCCCCTCTCCCACAGAGCCTGGTTCCACTGGGAGTGACTGGACAGAAGCTGCCCTCTCTCTTGGGTCCCGCCCGACTAGCACTCACAGGTCGGGGATGGGGCAGCTGGGCCAGAGGGCTGCAGGCCATGAGCTCGGCCACGCCCAGCTGTGCCCCACCTTGCCCGCTCAGCTCCAGGGCTGGCCCCCACAGGACGCCACAGCCTTTGGAAGGGGCACATTACCAGCTCCAGTGAGTTGAGGAGCGGGGCCTGGGATGGGACGGGACACGCCCAGGCGTTGGGATGCAGCCGTGAAACCTGTGGCCCCAAACCCCCAGGCTGGAAGCGTGAGTTCTGCCAGTGTGATGCTGGGGGAGTTTTCCACCCTCACCACGCCAGGTCATGCACCCACAAAATGGGCACAGGGTCGCGGCCATGTCACGAGGTCGCTGTGACGAGTGACCAGGAGCCAGCACTATCAGGTGCTCCGCCCAGTGCCAAGCACAGACACGGGGGGCAGGGGAGCTGCAGTTGTCACTCACCTCCATCCGTCCACCTCCCTATGCACGTAGTTACTGAGTGTTGAGTCCATCATCTACGGCCTCAGGACAAAGTACTCCAACACTCAGTGGCTTAAAACGGCCAGCAATGACCACCTCACACAGTTCCGGTGGGTCAGGAATCCAGGAACGTGGTTCTGGCGCAGGTCTTGCACGAGGCTGTCGTCGGGGTGTCGGCTGGGCCGCCGCCATCGGGGCTGCAGGGCCCTAGGCTGGCATCTGGCGTGGAAGCCCGGGCCGGCCCCTCCGCGCCGGGCCTCGTGGCTCGCTCCCTCCACAAAGGCTCCAGTGGCTGGACGGGTCCAGGGCGAGCCTTCGCCAGTCCCTCCAGCCACCCGGGCCTGCCCCTGACTGGCTGGGTGTGTGGGCCTCAGTTTCCTCAACAGCAAGGTGGATGTTCACTCTGACCACTTTTAGCGCAGCCTCCTTCCGGGTGCCTCTGTGGGTCCTTGAGGCTCAGGGGGCGGGGTTGGGGGCGGCATGTCTCCTAAAGGCCACTAGGTGGCACCAGCAGGTCACCTGTCTCCCTGAAGGCTGTTCCCAGGAGGAATGCCACCCTGGTATTGAACCCTCAGGACCCCAGCCTCCTACTGCAGACCCGACAGCTGGCACGGTGTGCCAGGGTTAAAGACAGGTGTTAGGGCCTGGCAAACTTGAACTTGGAGGTTCCACGCCAGACCCTCCTCTTAGTGAGCGTCCTGGGTCTCTACTTGACAATTGATTCTCCGAGTGATCCTGGGCGTGTCATACAACCTAAAACGTGAGGTTCTTTGAGATAGCAAGTTTCTTCTCCTGGGCATCGTGGAGGCCCAATGACGTTGGGCCTGTGAAACGTCCATCTCGCCTCCTGGCCCAGAGTGAGACTCACCGAGCACTGTATGTCACTCGTCATTACGACGTTACGTCTCCAAGGCCCCTCCGGGAAGAAGCCTGGGCACGATGCCCGGAGACCTGGGTCTGCATTTGGCAAGCCCTGTCCCATCTCGGGTCCTCTGCTGGCCTCAACGAGCCCTGAAAGGCCGGGAGGGTCATGGAAAAATAAGGGTTCAGGATGGGACAGACTTGGGGGTGAATCCTGCCTACTTTTCCACAGTGGTGTGGCCTCGGGCTCCTCCAAGCCTCTCTGGTAATTACCTGATTATTTGTGATTGTTTGTTCTAGGTCTGTCTTCTTGGCTCCATTGTATTCCAAGAGCGCCTGGATAATGTCTATTTAGCTCACCCATAAACTCAGTACTCAGCATCTGGCACACAGCATGCCCTCAGTAAACCAAAGGAGCGATTACCATCATCATCGTCATCATTGCGGTTACTATATGCATTCACTCAACAGCAGCAGCAGGCCCTGTGTTCAGAGCTTTTCCTGCCTTCTAACAACCCTCAGTCATTATCTCTATTTTACAGGTGAGGAAACAGGCCCAGAGAGGTTAGGTCCTTGCCCAAGACCACACAGCTACAACGTGTGAGAAGCTCCACGATATATTTGTGTTGACAGATGGAGTGCGTTGAACACTGGCCTTCCCAAGACACCCACACTCTAAGCCCTAAAACACTCACTTGGCAAAGGGAACTTTGCAGATGTGATTAAGTTAAGGACCCTGAGATAGGAGCATTATCCTGGATTATCCGATGAGCCCAGTTACGTATTTTGCCATGCATAAAGTGCACCCACTTTTGGGCCCAAACTTTCGTTTTAATAATATAAAAATATTTTTTGATTGTTAGACTTATCGGGGTGACATTGGTTAGCAAGAATTACCTAGGTTCCAGGTGTGGGATTGCATTTGTTTTAATTTTTTAATTCAAAATTTTATTGTTTATAGTTAAGTGCTTGGTTTTTTGTATTGTAAAGGAATTTTAGCATTTATTTTTCAACATAACTCATATATAGAATATAAAACTGAAAGCAACAAAGAACAAAAACTCATGAACACAGTCAATAGTTCAGTGGTTACCGGAGGGTAGGCAGGGAGGTGAGGGGGGGGAGGCGGGTGGGGGAGTCAGACACATGGTGGTGGAAGGAGCACTGACTCTGGGTGAGCACATAACACAGCACACAGAGGATGCACTGTAGAATGGTACACCTGGGACCTATGTAATTTTTACTAACCAATGGCACCCCAATAAATTGAACAACAAAAAAAGCTGATTACCGTATTCCAGGGTATTATTTTGCATACAGGTATCGTTATTGATTTCTAGAGTTACACGTTTAACTCATAAGCATAAATCAAAGAATTAAAAACATTTATATAGATACAGAATTAGTACCACCCATGTATAATATGCATCCTTATTGTTCCCTCACAAATTTGGGCCAAAGAAGTGCACATTATACACAGCGAAATACGGTAAGTTGCAAGAAGGCTTCTTAGAGGGAGGCAGGAAGGTCAGTGAGGGAGGAAGAAGAGTCCACGTGATGCAGGAGCCAAGCCATCACCCATTCTAGAAAAGGCCCGGAAAGGACTGTCCCCTGGAGTCTCCTGCAGGAGCCAGTCCCACGGACACCTTTCCCCCAGTGACAATGATTTTGGACCTCTGACCTCCAGGACTGCAAGGTAGTAAGTGTGTGCTGTGTCAAACCACCGAGGTGGTGGTGGTCTGCAGCGCAGCGAGAATGACACTGACACACACACAAGTGCGCTAACGTCCCCAAAGCAGCCGGCGTGCAGCTGGCGTTCACTCCGTGCCCTTTCCTCTCAGCCCCAAGCCCCTCTGCTCTTCCGGATGTAAAAGAATGACAAAGGACGAATGGACTTCCAGGACGGGCCGGCCCAGCCAGCCCGTTTTCCGGATGTGGAGCCTGAGGCCAGAGTTAGGGAACCATTGGCCCCTCTCACAAGGCCGGTGGGGAAGGGAGCCGTCTCCCTGGCGGGTCGTGGGGCTGCTTGCTCTGCTCTGCCGGACTTCAGCACGGGGCTGCTTGGGTGACGTCGCCTGGTCCAAACCCATTTTCTAGGAGAGGAAACTGAGACCTGGAGTTGCCCAGGAGAATTGCCCTCCCAGCCCCAGGCTGACAGTGTGCATCCTGGCCCGAACCCCCATTGTCCTCCTCCTCCTCTTCACAAGGCCCGCCTCTCCCACTGGGGAGCGCGCCTCCTCCATGTTTATCCCCAGCAGACAGGGGCAGCGGGGTCTGGGAAAGCCACATCGGGAACAGCCCAGCTGGGGTAGAGGAATTCAAGAGCAGCTCCTCGTGGCCTTCAGCCTGGGAAAGCGCTGAGGCCTTCCTGTCCCCGCCCCTCCCAGTGGCCCCTTCAGGACAGCTGTGGGAAGTCCTCTGGAGGGACTGTCTAGTGGAGCTGGGAGGAAAGAACTGCCTAGAAAGTCAGGACTTGATCGTTGAGCCTCAGCTACTAGTGAGTGGCATTACCCTGGATTACCCTACATCAGGCCTGGGGCCCTGGGCTTATCTGGGGGACCACTGGTTCTCCCTGCCCATGCACATGGGGACACGGTGGTCCCCTAACACCCCGTGACACAGGCACCTAAAGCATTCACATCCAGTGACACCCTCAATCCTCACAACAGCCCTGCAAGGGAGGGGTGCTACTGCCCCATTTTACCGATGGGGAAACCAAGGCTCAGAGAGAAAAAGGGACTTGCCCTCCGCACGATCCCACTGTCATTATTGGATAATCTCAAAGAATTCTGTGCCACACTGCGTGCCAGAAACTACCAAAAACCAAAATTCAACTCGCTCACTTGGGAACATCTAATTGGCTTTTTTAAGTGACGTAGGGATGGGCAGCCTCCCACCTGGCGGAGGAACACTGAGGAGTTCTGCCGAACGGAGGGCTCTGCGGCAGGAGGTGGGCCCAGGACGTCGCTGGCAGAAACATGGAAGTTCTCTGAGGGAAGGGGAGCAGGGTGAGGATGAAGGCTTCTCACTGCCGAGGAGTGGCGTCCTCCGTGGGCTGGGTCTGTGGCTGGGCAAGTGGAAGCATCTCTCCTCCTGGCAGGCTAGCAGGCACGGCTTCCTGCTGGGGATGCAAAGCACGACTCCTCTGTGGGGGTACTTGACCCCAGGTGCCAAGGCGCTGAGTGCTCCCTCTCCAGGCCTTCCGTCTGAGGTTTCCTTTGTTACTTTTCACAGAACCCGGCGCGAAAGCCCCTGCCCTGGGAACGGGCGTTCTGGTCCTGGGGCACACAGCCCAGACACAAAGTAAGAACATTAAAGACCGCGCTGAGAAGCAGTTAAGTGCCGGGGCGATCGGGCTGCGGCGGGGAGCGAGGGGTGAGAGTCACGCAGGTCGTAGGAGCCGCCTGGGTCGCCGGCGCCGAGGGGTGCCAGGCGGACCGAGGTGGGGGCTGCTCGGCATGTCCAAGGAACACTGAGAGGCCAGTGGGCCCTGAGGGTGAGTGACGGCAGCAGCAGGAGGAGAGGCTAGAGGTAGGGGTGGGGTGAGGGCAGAGCTGGAGAGCTCGGCGGCCAGGGATGGACTTCGGTTTCCGCGTGAGTAAAGGGAGGAGCCATCCCATGGTGTCCTCATTGTCAACTAAACTCCTGAAGCCGGAAATAGGCCCTTGGGTCACCGCCGGGGGGAGTGTTGTGGCCACTCCTCAACCCCTCTCCATGGCCCCGCCGGCTCCTTATGATGCTCCTGGAAATCTGTGATTGTCACAGTTGTTAACGTTAAAAGGGACCTTGGCTCCAACTACAGGTGAGGAAAGGGGGCTGGAGCGGGTGGGGCTTGTCCAGGGCCACTTAGTGAATCGGTGGATGTGTCAGCAACAAAGCCCAAAGCTCCTCCCTCCCCGGAGCAGGTCCCTCCTGCTGCCGAGCCCTCGAGGAACAGGACGTTTTGTTCTTACAGCTAAATCCAAGGAGTCCCCAGGGGCACATTCTGGTTTGCCTTTGCCAAGTCCCCTCCAGCTAAGGGTCCCTTGGCTGTGGAGCTGTCACCATGCCCTCCTAGGGCAACCCTCTCACCGCACTTGGCGTTGAGGAGCATGTGTGCACGGGCGGTCAGGTGCCTATGCCTGCCCTCCCCCCAGTCGTCCCGCTCTGCGGGGCTGCCAATCAAACAGACATCGGGAGACAATAAGCCGCGTCTCGTTGCCCCACTTCCGGGGTTGCCCTGTTGGAGCAAGCAGCTCCTGACGTCTCTTGCTTCCCCATCCTGGGGATGTCCACGTCAGCTCTGTAGCTGCCACTACAGCTCCTCAGCTTCCGTTCCAGGGGAACTGGTCCTCCATCTACCCACTTCTCTATCTTCCTGCCCCCTGGTTCATTCACTCATCTCTCCACCATCTACAGTTACCCCACCCACGTATCCATCCATGCACCCGCTGTTCTCAACAGCCACCAGTCCCCGTCTGATTGCTACTGGTCCATCCACTCATCCATCTATGACACTCTCACCGCCCATTGTTTGCCCCAAACCTCTCCCTCTGCCTGTCCATCGGTCTCCTTACCCATCCATCCGCCTATCCTCTCACCAATTTCTTCATGCACCCATCCACTCACCACCTTTCCTCCTGCCACTCACCCCCACCCCGTTTCCCAGTGCTCTGCCAACACCCCGTCAGCCTGTCTCCTGGTCCTCCACTCGCTCACGCGGCGTCCGTAGGGCTGTCCCCTGCGTGCTCAGCGTGGTGACAGTAACATGTACGGTGGGAGCTACCACTGGTTCTAGGGCAGGCGCTCTCACTTAATCCTCACCACGATCTCTCCTCTTTTGACAAATGAGGGCGGCGTGCTGGACGGCCCCGACTGGAAACCTGTCAAATTGCTGAATTCTAATAGCAGTTGTACAAGGTAGATACTGTCA
The DNA here is from genome assembly GCA_004026885.1 of Lyroderma lyra. Taxonomy (NCBI): domain Eukaryota; kingdom Metazoa; phylum Chordata; class Mammalia; order Chiroptera; family Megadermatidae; genus Lyroderma; species Lyroderma lyra. The sequence continues at coordinate 40,270 of PVJL010008382.1, forward strand.
TCATCTTGCCATGTGCTTTGCCTGAAGTCACAGCACTGGTGAGTGACAGGGTTTGGATCCAAGCGTCCTGATTCCACGTTCAGGGCTCTTTCCTTCTGACCATGCTGCCCGGGCTCTGGTCTGGGCGTCAAGAGACCCTGTGTCCAGTCCTGGCCGCCACCCCGCCGTGTGACCGTGACTGTCGAGTCAGGCTCAGGGCCTCAGTTGTCCTGCCCGTGAATGACATGCTGTGGGAGTGGTTGCTGACACGCCAGGACGCCTCTGGCTCTCCCTGCGTTTCTTCCCGTGTCTCCTTCTCAGGAGCTGGCCCGGGGGAGCTCTGACGCGTCTTAGCCCCGTGGGCACCCACTCGAGACCTCATTTCGCTCACCCACCCACTAATCGTCCTTCCGTGACTGTGTGCTGCATCTGGGCATGGCCCTGGGGACTCCACGTCTCCCCTTGGCGTCAGGACCAGGCAGCACAGCGTCTGCCACCAGCTTCTGATGGGACCTCAACACCTCCCTCTGTCTTCTCATCTGCCCAATGGGCTACCAATACCCACCTCAGGCGGCCAAATGGCTAAGGGGATGTGCACACGCTCGGCGCGCCCTCTCCCCACCTTCCCGGTGTGAAAAGAGCGGGGGGCGGGGGCTTGAGCAGGGGCGGGGCTTTGAGCAGAGGGGCGGGGCTTGAGCAGAGGGGCGGGGCTTGAGCAGGGGTTCCCACGGTAGGCTGGTCGGGGGGCTCCAGGAGCAGGGAAGGCCTGAAATTGCGTGCAGTGTTTTGTGTGCGCCGTGCAACCTTCTGTCAGGAAGGTCTGCCTCTTTCCTCAGATTGCCCAGGGGGCCCCGAAGTTCTTGCTAACGATAACAGTACTCATTCTCGGAGTGCCGACTCGGAGCCGGGACAGCGCTGGGTGCATTTCACCGAATTCCCAGTCAGCAGTAGACCGGAACGGTGGTCAAGCTCAAGACCTCTGGAGCCTCATTGTCTGGCATCAAATCCTGGCTCCGTTGCTTCCCAGGTGTGTGACCTTGGGCAAGCGACCTTACCTCTCTGTGCCTCAGTTCCCTCAGACCGAAATCAGATGATGAAAATACTTGCTTTCCTAAGGTTGCCTGGAGGTGTAAATATAGGTACAGAGCATAGAACCAAGCCTGTCACTAAGCAAGGGCTCGGTAAATCTTAAAGGAGATGAGCAAATGGAGGCTCAGAGACATCAAGCAATGGGTATGGGGTCAACCAGCTGACAGACAACCCAGATGCTAAGCCAGGCGGTGTGACATTGGAGCCCTGGCGAAGACTGGAGATGCTCAGTGTGTGTTCTCAGAAGGACGCTGACCTCACCCCAGGCCTGCCCTAATTCCGACAGACAGGACTCCAGATTTTATTGACAAGGGAGGGGGCTGGCTGGGCTGGTCTCCAAGGCTCCCTGCCAGTTTCGACAGTGGAGGCTTCTCCATGCAAGCGCTCAGTGAGGGGGGCCATTGACCAGCAGGCTGACAGCCCCTGGAAGAGCTGCAGAGAAAGAGGAGAAGGAGGGAGCGAGAAGGAGGGGGAGAGAGACAGAGAGAGAGAGGAGAGGGACCGCGAGCACGTGCATGCACCTGAACATGTGCGCGTCCCCTGCCACCACCCACAAAGTACAGCTCCCAGGGCTCCCTGCATGGCCCCCGAGGGTGGCACCCCCGCATGCCATGTGATACTGGCAGGTGGCAGGTGGCGTGGGAGGGAGGAGGAGATGAGCTCCCTGATGACTGACAGCTCTCCCTCCGGAGCAGGGAGCTCCCGGGGCTGCAGCTCTAGCCCCAGCTGGCTTTTAACAGACCAGAAAAGAAGGGTGCTTTGGGGGAAGCCACTTCTCTGGGCTCCACTTTGCTCATCCATAAGATGGGGACAATGGCACCCACCCCACTGGGTTGTGGTGAAGGTGACAGGAGAAAGACCATGGATGTGAGACCTCTAGCTCCGAGCAGACTCTCAACACTGTCGCTTCCTTCCCGCCCCAGTCCCCTCTGGAGACAGAAAGGGACTCCTGGTCTGAGACAGAAGTGGCATCCTGTAGCAACTTGTGGCAGGGACAGGAGTTTAGGAGAGCCAATGGCTGGAGGCCCGGTGTAACCTGGGGTGGCCCGTGCAGATGGAAGCCACAGGTTCCCGACATCAGGAAACTCGCTCGGTGACCTTGCAGAGCTGAGTGAATGAGCCCCCTGCTCCCTCCAGGCCTCAGTGTCCCCTTTGTACAACTGGGTCTCCAAGAACTCCACCAGCTTTACCATCCAGTGGGCTGGAGGTGCATCGCAAACCTACAGGGCCAGGGGTCTACTGGGCACAAGGTGGGGCTGGGAGGGCGAGGGGGGCCCTCTCCTGCGCTGCATATCCATGCCTTTTGCTCACTCCTCCAAAAACAGCCCCGTGCCTACGATGTGCCAGCTTCCAGGTGCCGGGGGGTCGGCAATGACCAAGGTCACACCGTAGGAAGCTGGCATCCTGGTGGGGCAGACGCCCTACGGCACGTAGTGGGTGAGAAGCAGCGTGAAATCAAGCCCAGGGAAGGGATGCAGCGTGGCTGGTGCACGTTAGGTGGAGGGCTGGACAAGGCCTCCTGTGAGAGCGGCATGGCATTCGAGCAGGAGCCTGAAAGACGTCAGGTCGGGACCACGTGGACATCTGGGACATGTGCCAGAGGGCAAGGCACGTGTCATGCCCCTGGGCTGTAACCCACCGGGCAGGTTAGAGAAGCCAGCAAGAAGGCCCTGGGGCCAGAGTGTGGGGAGCAGGGTGCGGGGAGCACGTTTGGTCCGAGAAGGAAAGGCTGATGAGATGGAAGCTGGGCAGGGGTCCTGGGCTCGGGGAGCTGGGGGGAGGCCCCAGGACGAACCTTGCCTCAGTGGGCTGGAAAAAGGGAGCAGTCTGTGGGATCACTTCTCCAAGACTCCTGCCCCAAGGGCAGCAAGCCACTGGGATTGAGCAGAGGGACAAGGACACGCTCCTGAAATTCCGCGTTCGGCCCAAGAACCTTAAAGCAATAAGGGGTCCTCTGGTCTTGTCCACTTGGTTCACAGCAGCCCACGTTGTAGATAAAGACACTGAGTCTCCCAGAGGAGAAATGACTTCCTCTGGGACAGCCGGGCACACGTGCGCCCGAGCCCCGAGGCGCACGCACGCTTCCTGCCTCGGCACCCCGCAGCCTGCCCTCAACATGGTGTGTGTGGGCCGCAGCCTCGGTGAGGACAGCCCAGAGGCACGCTGTGGGGCTGTTTCCGGCCGCCCGCAAGCCAGATGGAAGGTTCTGGTGCTGGAAAACGCGCTTCTTGTGCATGCTGTAAGCAGCCACCCATTTCAGGAATGCCCCAGAAATGCCCCAGCCTCGCTAACGAGAATGATGGGCGCCTTCTGAATTTGAGGTGAAGAGGAACTCGTGTGTGTGTGTGTGTGTGTGTGTGTGTGGTGTTGATGGTGGTTTACTCATTTCAGACTCTTTTCCTACTCTGACTGTCATATCCTAAGTTTCAAGGAGACGCGGACTGTTCCTTTGTCATCTCTGCAGCCCTGGCAGGGTGGGGACCCCACTAACATTTACTGAAGAGGTTTTTCCGAAGTGGCTGCTCCGAAACCTACAGGAATGAGATCCAGCATATTTACACGTAGGTGGATAGGCGTGTGTATGTTTGTTGAATGAACAAATGAATTACTGAGTGGATAAACGAGTGACCAAACGAATAAATGAATGAAAGAATTTGAGTCCAAAAAGGCATGTCCTCGAGTGACATGTAGCCAAGAACTATCAGTTGGGGAGGGTATTAGGGGTAAGGAGGAGGAGAATTTTTAGGGGACGTGAGTAAACAGCCAAAAGTTTGACAAAAGAAATTTCAAGCCTGGTTCCTCCCTCCGGAGCTAAGATCCAGTATCTCAATGCTAGAAGGGACGTGGATGAGTCAGTTCTCACCAGGTTATGCTGCGTAACAAGCAACCCCACACCTCAGTTTCCTAGAGCAATGGCTGTTCCTTTCTTGCTCGTGTCTCCTTGTCCAGGATAGGGTCAGGGTCGGGTCTGCCCCTCGTGTTTCTCCTTCCAGGACCCAGGGCGAGGAGGCAGCTCTTATCTGGAAAGTTCTGTTCTCATAGCAGAGGGCAGGAGATCGAGAGGGATGGGTGCAACCTGCAATTCCTCTTAAGGCCGCCCCTGGAAACTATCACACTGTCACTTAGGCCCACATTTTGTGGGGTAAATAAAGACACATGGTCCAGGTCAACGTCAGTGGGCAGGGCTGGTAATGACTACAATTTACTAGTGGGATTTAGGGAACTCTGGGTCCCCTGGGTTTTAAACTGTTCTCAGAAGCACTCCCCTAGCCCCTTGGGCCACAGTGAATTAGGGGATGTAAGGGGTCCAAGTGGACAGGGCTCCAAGACCTCCACCACAAGCAACAATACCCACTGAATCCGTTGGGTTGCCATATACGTTTTCATTAAAGAACTGCTTTTAAAATATGAGACTTTTTAAAAATCACAGGTCTCATACCTTTCCCCATGTTACAGAGAGGGGACTGGGAGATGTGAGTGAAGCAGATGGGTGAGTGGCAGAGCTGGAACCCATACCCAGCAGGAGAACTCTGCAAATGGCACCCCAGGTCAATGCAAGGTCGGACCATCAAGGTCACCAACTCATCCTAGAAAAAGTGCTGCACACCTCACTGCTGGGTATCACCACGGTCACCTTCGAAGTCCTCCACGTGGGAAGCTGTGCACCGACGCCAGCGCCTAGTTCGCCCTTCAAAGCCATTTTGCAAGCCGTTTTTCTGGCATGGCCCTCAGAGTTGTCATCGTCCCCAAATTCTGACAATTAAGTTCGTGAACTTGCCACCGGGCACTTACGTTGGCAGCAGCACTGTACAAACAACTCGGTAGGGTGTCCTAACCTTGGCAAGGGGGCTCACATGGCAAGGTCCGGGGCCTCCAGCCAACGGCCAGTGCCAGCTGGCAGCCCCGTGAGAGAGCTACCTCGGAAGTGGACCCTCCAGCCACCCGCCCAGCGTTCAGGTGGCGCCGCCCTGGCTGGCATCTTGACTACAACCACGTGAGCAGCCCTGAGCCTGCACCGCCCACTGGGCTGCTCCCCAACCACGGAACCTGCGTGAGAGAGTAAGTGTCGGCCACTCCGTTTGGGGTATTGGTTACCCAGCGACCGATGACTGCTATAATCACCACCTTATCTCCCCAAGTTTGGCTGCCACTGGCCTCTGGCTGCTCCCCAAAACCAGACTGATTTTCAGAGAAGGAAGCTTTGCCCTCACGGTGGCTTTGGGAAAGGATGTCGCCCAGTGTGGATTGACAGGCTGGTCTTGGGGGGACTTTGGGGGTGAAGGGGCAGTGTAGGACAAAGCGGGAGCAGCAGGTGTGTGGGAGTGGGAAGGGCCCAGCTTTGGACATGAAGATCTGGCCCAGAGTCCGGCCTCTGTTGCTTGCTGGTCTCGTGACCCTGAGAGGTGACTCAGTCTCCTGGACCCCAGGTTTATCGTTGCTTTAATAGATTTAGCCGACAGCTCCGTTGTGAGGTTGACAGTCTGTTCTCTCAAGAGCAGCCAGAAGGATCTTTTAAATTGCAAATCCGCTCATGTCATCCGAGCTTAAAACCAATTAGGGGCCTGACACTGCCTGGATAGAGGCCCGCAGCCCCAGCTGGCCTGCACCCCACCCCTCGGGGGCCTGGCCCTGCCCAGATCACAGCTCACCCCCCTCGCCCTCCTCCCCCAGCTCTAACCACCCAGCTGCCCTTTGGTTTTGATGGGGCCCCGGGCCCCTGGCGTGTGTGAGATTTCTCATGTGCAATATGCCCCCGCCCCCACAACATGCTTGCTAGCTTCTCCACATGCTTCAGACCTCCATGCAATGGGAAGGCTTCCCTGAGCGCTTCGGCCACTCCTCATGGCCCTCACTGTCGCCTGCGGTGTGAGAAGTGGGCACTTGTCTGCGTCCCCCGCCCCCCCCCCCCCCGCCTCACTCCTGGCCGCAGGGACAGCGCGGGCTCATTGCAGGCGCTGAGGTGCTGGTGTGGAAGGAGTGCACGAGCAGAGGTGCCCAGTGCTGTGCACAAGCGGCCCCCACCCCCCACCCCCCTCAGCCCCCACTTCCACTCTGACCTCAGGGGCTCCCGGGGACCCAGGGGCGTAACCTCCCCCAGCAAATTCTTTCAGATTTCTATGGGTCCCTAACTTCGAGTGAACATTGGCACTACCTGCAGAGTTTTCCCCAAAACCTGATGCCCGAGTTCCCCTGTCTGGGGTTCCGGGGTAGATCTGGACGTCAGGGTTGTGGGAAGCCCCCAGGCCAAGCCTCAGACCCAGTGCGCTGGCCAGCGGGGCGGCTGGGGCCCCGGCCACCCGCCTCGAACCTGGGGACTGGAGACGATCTCAGTGTCCAGGAGGCCGGGGCTGAAGCAGTGAGGGAAACCCAGAGCTCCGCCGTGCCGGACGCGGCTGGGGGACTCGCTTCGCTCACGCACCTGATCTGAGGAAGGCATGACAGTGGCACCTCGGCACTCGTCATTAATTGGTTCCAGGAGGTGTGACAAATGCCCAAAACGACGAGGACCAAGTGCGTTTTTCCCACAAGGAATAATGTAAATAAATGTAATGCATCCCCGAACCAAAAATACACAAAATGACCACAGAAGCTAAGGAAAGACCGCAAGGGCGTGTGCACGGGCAAGAGCCACCGTGTCACCCTTTGTTTCGGCTGGAAACGCGTCACAAGGCAGCTGACACGGACAAGTTCTAGCTTGCGTGTCAAGTACCAAACACATGACGGGGATCAGGACAAATTTTCCGCGTCAAAGTGCAGCAAGTACCAAACTAGACAAGTTGCAAAGCAGTCGAGTACCAAGGTGTGACTGTATTATCCCCATCCCACAGGTGGGAGGACTGGAGCTCGCCCCTGCTAAGGAACTGGTTGGTGCACAGGTACCCAGCCACGAGGTGGCAGAGCTGGCATTTGAACCCCAGGTCGTCTGGCTCCAGCGTCCAGTGCTGGGCCACCATGCCATCCTGCCAGTGACCGTGCAGACAGCCCCACTGCCTATCCTTACCCTAGTGATTGCTTTCCCATTCTCTGGGGTCCGGTGGGGCGGAGCTGCTGCCCATCTGGCGTCTCCATCCCTCACCCCGAGGGTGTGCCCCGAGCCACTGAGCAGAGATTAGATGGGTCTCACTGACCCATTCTGGGCTTCTTAGACAGCAAAAGCCTCCCCCAGTGATGGAGCCCATTGTCAGCCTCAGGAAGAAACACGTCGCTATGGAAACCACAGGTCTCTACAGCCATACCACCGCCGGCTTCAAGGAAACCTTGTCATGGCTCCATTTGGGGCTCTGCTGGGAGGCAGCCAAGGGGGCTGCAGCTAATTGGGCCCCCCGTTTGGCCAGGACGGCACATTGATTCCCAGCACACAGCAGCCACCTGTGCCAGCCCGCCTCCCCACCGAGCAGACACACAGGTGCTGCTTCCAGCCCCCCCAGAGGAAGGTGCGTTGGTGGGGGAGGTCTGGGAGTGATTGACGTGTGGGGTTGAGCCTTTAATTAAAGTGTGCATTATGTGCCAGTCAGAAGAGAAAGTTCAACTCGAAGCCAGGGTCGTAATCCTGAGCATTATTGCAAGAGCTCCTTGCCGTGGGGTTGGGGTGACCTTGTCTAATAGCTGGGCCAAAATCCGTCTGAATCTTCACCGATCTGTTCCTGAGCCCGGCATCTCATAGCGTGGGGTCACTGGATCCGTGCGGACCCGGCCACTGGATCCACGCTGACAGCGCTGGGCTGACCCTTAATAAGCGTCGGACCCTTGGTTCTCAACCCGGGCCTCCTGGGCAGCCTTTAAAAACCACCCGTGCCTGGGCCTCACCCTGCCCAGTTTCATAAATCTCTGAGAGTGGCACACAGGCCAGGGCACTTGGTGAGAGCTCTGCTTGAACCAAAGTGCAGCCAGGGCTGAGAACAAGCCCAACCCCTCCTCATACCGATGGGGACACGGAGGCTCCCAGAGGAGAAGGGACTTGCTCCGGGCCTACTGGTAGTAAGGAGCTCCAAGGCGAGCAAAATGTAGGTCTCCTCCATCCCTCTGACACCCACAGCTCCAAAGGTGGGGGTAGGGAAGAGCTGGCTCAGAAAAGGGAGGTGGGTGGCACTGGGGGGCCCAGAGCCAGCTCTGAAAGATGATGACATCATCTCTGTCTCAGCCAAGGGTTTGCGGTGCAGTGGCATGGGGGACAAAACTTAGCCTCACCCTACCTTCTAAGAAAGTGTGGAAGGGGTAAAGGTGTAGCCGTGGGCCGGCAGCATCGGCGTCACCTGGGGGCTTGTTAGGAGACTGTCAGGGCCACGCCAGACGTACTGACTCGGAGCCCACGTTTTACCATCCCCGAGCGGTTCGTCTGCATGTTCGAAACTGTCTCAATGAATGCTGGGATGGAAGCTACAATCCTTGAGCTCCAGTTCTGTGGCTCTAAGGAAGTGCCACAATTTCTCCGTCTGTTGTGGATACCTGAACTTCCAAATGGCAAAGCCGGAAGGACCAGAGATGGGGAGCGAACTGACCAAGTGTCCACAGCAAAAGAGAGGAATTGCTGCTAGAAGCAAGAGCAAGGCTTCCAGTCCAGCCTGTTTCCCTCGGCTGTTGCCTCCTTGCAGGGGGGAGGGGGGTGGGGCTGGAAGGGCTGCAGATATAACAAATGCTCCAAGAGGCCGCCGAGTTCTGTTGCTATGTCATTTTGTTCAAGAAGATTCATTGCTAGAAATCGCATCTTCCATCTGTAAAACCAGGGATTTGGTTCCCATCCCATGTCTTGGTGATCTAAAAAAGTAACTAAGATATCAAAACAAAAGTTGGTGCCAAGGAGGAGAAGTCATTTCAACTAGAGGGAAAAGAATGATGTGTCTACCTTCCTCCTCCTCATTTATTCTTGGCAGAGAGCTGTGCATGCCTGTGTGTGAGTGTGTGTGCTTTGTGCACAAGGGTATACCTGTACATGTGCATGTGTTATGCAAATATATGTGCAAGGGCATGCAAGGCTGTATATCCCATGTGTGCATATTTTGTGTGCATGTGTGCATATTTGCATGTGTGTGAGGGTATATCCATGCATGCACATTGTGTGTGCATATGTGTGCAAGCATTTGTAAGTCTGTATGTGCTCATGCATGGCTGTAATTGCATGTGTGTACTGGTGTGTGCATGACATTGTACATCTGTGCATGTGCATGTGTGTGTGTGTGGTGGTAGAGGTGTGCATGCTTGTATGTGTGTTCACATATGAGTGTAAGTGTCTGTGTGTAAAAGCACATGTGTGTGCATGCATGTGCTCATTCCCTTGTGATATACTATGCACATGTGTGCTCATGTGTATGTGAAGCAAATGCATATGCCTGTGCGTGCATTTGTGCGCTTGCGTATGCGTGTGCACACACATGCCTGTGTGTTCGTGTCTGTGTCCACGTGTGTTAGGCAGTGAGGACATTCGGTGGCTTAAAGGCTACGTTCCAGAGGAGGAGGGGGATGGAAAGCCCAAGAAAGTCCTTGATAGTCAAGTGTTTACCATGCAGTTTGGGCTCATTTCAAGTGACACAGAGGCCCATGGCTTGCAATCGTTTATATTTTTGATGAGGGAAAATGTCAGCATTTTTTTCTGAGCTGTGGATAAGCCTAGCTGACCCCCCAGTGATAAGCACTGTTTCTTTCAGGAAAAGGGCCTCAGAAGCATTCCAGTTGCTAGTGCTAATCGCGGCAAGAAAAATGAAGACATCTGAAACCTTATTGGCTTTTCGTCTGAAAAAAACAGAAGCAGGGAGTGGATTAAAGGGCAGAGTCTAATTCGACCCTGGCTTAGATCTGTGGCTCCAAATAAGCCCACCATATGCTGCTCTCAGGGCCAAAGGGATTCTTTGTCCAGCTCTAGGGAGCCCCTGAACCAGCACAGAACAGATCAAGTGACAGGGGACGCTACGGACAAGGCTGAGTGGGGAGCACACACTAGTCACAGCGGAAGTCCTCACTTTGCAGTCACTAAACGTCCAGATAGCTTACACTTGGCTTCTTTATGTTTACGCCGGAGAAAGCTCTCTTGTCTGATTTCTTGTGAAATGTCAAGGGCCCACAGTAATAAGCGTCAGACAAAAACTGGGGGCAGTTGGATAGAGTCAAACTTGTCACTGCATGAAGATTGTTCGTAGTAATATTTTAAGGGCTCATCGATATTGCAAGCCAACGATGAGCTACGAGGTTTTTAGTTAAGTATAATTACATTTATATTCGATGCAATACTATAATTTGCCACCTCCAGGAAGTCCTTCCTGGTCAAATGCTACCAACCAATCTTTCAGAGGCAGTTAGAATTGTTAGGTGTTCTGAGAAAACTTTCCCACCCATGTCAACGATTACGTCCCTAATTAAGGTAGCTGTCTGCACCCCCACGATTCCGAGAGCCTCATTCTTCTGTCCTCAGCTCCTAGCGCTCCGTGTCTGTGGCGTGAACATTCAGTGTCACGTGGCTTCTTTCTTTTAGTTGCCTCTGGAACTTCCCCTCCCCACCCTCCTGGGCTGCAGCCATCATCTGCCCTGTTTCTCATTTTGGATAAAATGGATGCGGGCTTTTCTACTTTCGGTTTAATTTCTTGTAAACACATGAGCGAGCTGAGACTATATTCTCTCTTAGGGACAGGCCTCCGTCCTCCTGCAGGCATCACAGCAGAACGTGGATTGTTCTGGGAGGCTCCCCTGCAGCTCAGTGGGCTCAGTGGGAGGCCGGCATCCCTCTGGATTGAGGCCAGCGCCTCACCTGTACCCTGGAACCCCACTTTCCCACATCTCCATCAGTCATCCCTTCCTCCTCTCCTGGGTCAGCACCCTGCTGTTCTAGAGCTTTCTTAGCAGGATGGCAGCTCGTTCAAGCCTCTCCATCTGAAAAAAATGATAATGCTAACAACAATCCCTGTCGATACTCCTCGTCCCCCTCTAGTTTTGCCCCTATTGGTTCATGGTTGTTGTTGAAGTTCTATTTTGGGGGGGTTCACCTGGCCTGGAATCAAACCCAGGCTGATGGCGGTGAGAGCGCAGAAGCCCAGCCGCTACGCCACCAGGGAACCCCTAGTTGGGCCTCTGTTTCTCTTCCATGTTGCAGCCATGCTTATTAAATAATTTAAAAGAAAGCAAGACGGCGTGCTTGCCGTTTGCAAGGCACGCCCTCCCCTCGCCCCGCCGCCTGTCCCCAGGCTGGGCTTCCTCCGGTCAGCACCCTTCAGCCCCTCTGGCCGCGTTTGACACTAGAGCCCACCTATTCCTCCTCAGACTGTCCTGTTCCCCAGCTTTCGTGGCCCAGCACCCGGGTTTCCCTTCCTTCTCCGTCCTCTGCTGTCTTTCCCTAAACCATGCTGTCCCTCTAGGCCTCTTCGTACCGCCTGCTCCGTCTAGTTGTCATTCTCCCTGTGGCTGACATGACCCTCAGATCGATCGCTCAAGGCCAGATGCCTGTCCTAAGCTCCAGACCCTCACAGCCAGGCTCCTGCTAGTTGATTGCACTTGAGGTCTCAAGGGCACCTCAAACCCCACACGAGTCGAACTCAACTCGTCCTCCCTCTCCCCACATGGGGCCTTCCCACCTGTACCCTCTCTTCCTGGAGCCTCCATTTTGGTGACCTGTACCACCGGCCGCCCAGCTGCCCAAATGCTAATCCTGGGCCCCACTTTGGGCTCTCCACCCAACGCAACACCCCACGCCTGGGCTGCCATCCCAGGTCTTCGGTTCTGCCCCCAGAGTCGGCCCTCTCCTTCCCACCCCCACCAGTTCCCACCTGGAAAACTTAGCGCCCCTCACCTGCTCTCCTTGACCCCCTCAGGCCCCTCCAACCCATTTCCTGCAGCCGGAGTGGGCTTCCAGAAGGTGCAGCTGATCAGGCCTCCCTCTGCGTTCACCCACCTGCTCCTGACACATTTGTCAAAGGCCTATTGCGTGCCAGGAACTATGCTGTGCTGGGAGGACCCAGCCTTTGTCCTGTGTCATTCACATTCTGAGGGAAGAGACATACAACCAGCAAACGCATTAGGAAGGGTCTGGTGGTGGCAGATGTTATCGGGAAAGATAAAGCAGAGAAAGACAATGGAGAGCTCAGGGAGAGGGGTCCGCAGATGCTTCCCTGAGTAGATGGCGTTTGGGCAGACAGATGAGTGAAGGGACGGGGGGCCAGTGGGGTCTCTGGAGAAAGCACACTGCAGGCAGAGGACACAGCAAGTGCAAAGGCCCTGGGGCAGCAGGGGACCTGGGGTGTTTGTCCTCTGTGCTCCAACTACACGTGAGTTCTAGTTCCTGGCATTCCATTTAGATGCCTGCTCCCTCGCCCTCCTGGTCAGCTTCTGCTAATCCGTCAGGTTCACTTCAGCGTAGTCTCCCTCAGAGAGGTCAGTCTAGAACCTCCCCCCGGCTGGGCTAAGGGCCCCTCCTCTGAGCTTTCCCAGCCCCCGTCACAGCTTGTGACAGACCACACTGCGACTGCCCGCTGAGGGCTGTTTGCTGGTTCTTCGTGGGGCAGCGTCTGACTCGGACTCATTTGTGCCCTGACACCTGGACAGTGAAGGGGGGTGCTGGCGAATGTTTTAAATACGCACCGGTGTCTAAGGAACCCCTCCGAATTCAGTGGCAGAGAACCGCAGCTACGTTGCTGTGCTGTCGGATCCTGCGGCCGGGGATTTGGACGGAGCCCAGCGGGAGCGGCTTATCTCTGCTCCATGACGTCCGAGAGACTCAGTGCCGCAGCTGGAGTCACCCGGAGGCTCCGCAGACACACGTCCGGGCTTTGGACGGGGCCCAGAACACCCCCACGCCGCCTCTCCGCGTAGATGGGGCTCCCTGCAGCCCAGCAGCTGGGTTCTGAGACAGAGCATCCCGAGAGAGAGAGAACCTTCCAGGGAACCCGGGCAGAGCTGCATGGCCTTTTCTGAGCCGGCCTTCGAGTCCCAGAGCATCGTCCAGCACACTCTACCGGTCCGAGCTCATCCAAATCAAAGGGGGGGACACAGGCTCCACCTCCTGGAGGAAGGTGAGTCAAAGAATGTGGGGGCCATGCCCTAAAACCCTCAGTGGACATGTCAGATGATCAATTTTGCACCCCATAACACAAATCACCACGTGCTTTCATGTGTACCTTCCTGTGTGGTGCTCACTGAGATTCAGGGGTGAAGAACCGGAGGTGCAGGGGAGTGACGTGGCCACGGTCGGCTCAGAAGAGCCCCCCGGCCAGAGCTGGCGCTGCAGGGTGGAGTGCCCACCCCAGGGGGCCCGCCGGGGCCTCACGGACACAGACATCATTACGGCTGGCACTTGTTATGTGCCTGGCACCGTTTTCAGTATTTTATTAGTATTAACTCATTTAATCCTCATCACAATCCAGTGAGATGGCGGTATTATCTCTAGCTCACAGAAGAGGAAACTGAGTCACAGGGAAGTGAGGTGTGGTAGATTGTCATGTCCACAATCCTTCATGCCTTTCCTGTATTAGAGCATTCTTCCTGCCCTTTGCCAGGTGGTCCCCCTGCAGTGGACAGAGGATACCTCCCTCCCCCATGAATTGTGCGCTGGCTGTGGGCTTGCTCTGGCCACTGAAATGTGGCAGAAGGGACAGCTCCGGGTGGCGGTCTCAGGAGGCATCTCAGTTCCACTGTGTTTCCATGATTCGTCACCAGAAGTGCATACCCGGGGTCACGGCAGGATCTTCAGCCTGGGGCCGGGGTCACAGAAGTAAATGTATGGAACAGACCAGCACCCAACAGGTGGCCTCAGCACAGAGGACCTCCAGGTATGGGGACATTCCTTGGGGCTGTGGAAGGACTCTTGGCAAGCCTCCTAGCCAGAGATGCACAGAACCACATCAAGATGCCCGCAGGGGAATGTCTCCCAGTGCTGGCAGGGTGGTCCCTGAAAAATCTACAAAATCACCCGAGATGTTACTGCCATCATGACACCTTGACCGTGCTCCGACCGCGACACTGCCGACCGCGACACCGTAGCGCCAGGCGGGAAAGACTGTCGCGGCCTCCCTGACCTCTGCACCCCCCACCCCCGCCAGACCCACCTCCCAAGAGCGGAGGACAGAAGCTGCAATCAGCTAAAGGGAAGACGGGGAGTGGACGAGAACCTGCCCGCTTCCCTGCTCCGGAGTCCAGCTTTCCGTGACGTCCTTCCTGTGAATGAAGACTGACGTGGCCATCATCACGCGGCTACCGGCCACCTGAGGTGCCTTTGGTACAGAGGAGAAATTCGTGGGACAGTCCCAGTTTTCATCGAGGGGAAAGAAGCCCAGGGACACTTTAAAGGCAGCGAGGGGTCAGAGCTGCTTCCGTGTGGGGGGCTACTGAGCGGAGCTGGGCTGCGTGCGGGGTCCCGAGGCCCGGACCCGCTCCCCGAGGCGACTGAGCGCAGACTGTTAGCTCACCGGCCGGGCGCCTGCTGCTCCTCTGCCACAGTGACGAGTGGCCACGGGGCGCAGGGCCCCCGGGCAAGGAGCTGCAGCCCCCGGCCCTTCTCAGGGAAGGCGAGGCCACGTCACTGGGTCTTGCCAGTGCAAGGTGAGTGGCAGGACACGTCCAGGGCCTGAAAACAGCAGCTGTGCACCCTCTGCATGCTCCTCCATGAGTCCTCCTGCTGAGCCTAAATGTGTGGTGTAGTGGCTTTGACCTTGCAGGCAGGGACAAGGTCCCAAAGGTGGAGGAGCCTGAAACCTGGCTTCCTGAACGACCAGGTGGAATGGAGTCACCCTCTGGCCGAGCACACTCACCTTGGACTTTCTCATGAGAAAGGGGCCAAGTTCTCCTGCGACCGTGACTGGGCCTTCTGCTGTGAGTGGTAGGACATCTCCCTCCCTGGCAATGACACCCGCCCCAGTTGTCTGAACCCCGGCCAGACTTGCACCGCAACCCACGAGCCTCTCCAGCCGGCTCCGTCAGGAAAGCTCTGGGGAGAAAACATGCCTTGTGTGGGGTCTAGCCCACATCTGCCCCTCCCGCTGTGCAGCTTTGGGCAAGTGGCTTTACCTCTCTGAGTCTTGGTTTCTCTTGTATGTAAAAGAGGGATTCATCACCCTTCCAACATCACTTCACCATGAGGATCCAATGAGAAGATGCAGGAAATAGGCTCAGCACGGTGCTTGGTGCACAGTACACGGGTCAGCGGCCTCTCCCTTCCTCCTCTCCCTTCCCGTTCCCAGCAGCCTCTGCCACTGGGCCCTGGCTGGCCTCCTGTCAGCCCCCACCAGGCTATGACGCAGGCCCAAGTCTTTCTTTTGAGCGACACGTTCAAGGAGGCGGAACAGAACAAGTACTTAGCATTCGCAGTGCACAGTTCTCTGAAACCCGATCCAACGTGCGCCTCGCAGGTAGGGTCAGGCTCGGAGCTGGCCGCCCTGGGCTTCTCCGAGTGGGCTCCCGCCAGGGCATTTTCCTCCCTCCAGTCTTATTCCGGCCTCTGCCGGGGCTAAGAAGGGCCACATTCGGGGAGTCTCCCTCCTCGGCAGAAGCCCTCGCTGGAGCCCCACTCCGGGGCGCGTCTGTGGGCCGCAGGGAGCCGGGCTGGAGCAAGTGTGTTCCGTTTAGTAACGACTGGAATGTTGAGGCTTATGTAATGGGAATGCTAATTCTCTGGCAGGGAAGAGAGGGCTGCAAGGGGCTGCTGGTGTGCAGTCTGTCCAGCTGTCTCCCTCGTCTCCTCCTGTCTAGAGCCGAGGGAACTGAAACCCGGGAAGGGACGTGACTTACTCGCACTCCCACATCGAGGAAGGGAATGGCACTAGGAAGGGGGCTTCGTGCAGCCAGTGGCCTCCCTGTTGAGCCGGCTTGGGGTACAGCGCTGACCCGTGGGGCTGAGGGAGCGTCCACCTCCACGTCTCACATTTTCAAAAACCAGGTCTGGGAAAGCATTCAAAGTGACCTGCCACTCACACTGAACTTCCCTGGCTGGTGTGGGCAACGGATGGGAGGGAGCTGGGCTCCCAGGTGGGCAGAAGTTGGGGAGCCCTCCCAGCTCCCCCACATCCCAGGCTCACCCCATTTTACCTCCACCAGAGCTCACCTTGCTTTGGGAATGTGCACCCAGGGACATCCTGGCACACAGGGACCTTGTCCTGCTGCACTCTGAGCCCCCACCTCCAGGCTTTGCACCTACACGCTCAGTGGCTTTTGCTGAGTGCTCAAAGGCACAGACCCATTACTGTCTCCCAGATACAAAACCCTTTCCTCACCCACAGGGAGCCTGGATCGCCTCTGGTTTGGAATCCCCAATCTGTCCCTTCACTGTCTTGGACATGCTAATGAAAACAGGTGATCGTGAGGCACGTGTTTCTCTCAGAGCCGAAGCTCTGAGGACGGCACAAGATGAGATGTATAAAGCGCTCAGCGAGTGCGTGGCGATCCCCTTCTCGTCCCACTGCCCAGGGAGAACCTTGATCCAAAGAGGCATGTTCAGGGCTGTGAGGGACAAGACCTTCTCCCTCTCCCTCCACCTGCCCTCCTCACCCACGTCCCATCTCATTTCCCGTGAGGCCACTCCACTGGCCCAGTGTTTATTAAGGACCATCCAGAAAGCTGTACGTCAATCGTACCAACCATACAAATGTGGACCATGTCCTGACCTCGAGAGCTGATGGTCAAGGTGAGGATGCTACCCACTGACATATTTGGGGCAAGGTAACTCATTATTGTGGGGCTGTCCTGGCCACTGGAGGGTGCTCAGCAATATCCCTGCCTCTACCCACAGACACAGTAGCAAGGTACAGTCCACTCCACTCCAGTTTTGACAATCGAAAATGTCTCCAGACATTGCCAAATGTCCTCTCGGGACAAAACTGATGCTCTATGGAAGCCACACAGAACTCAGACATATGGTGACCCCAAAGGGCTAATGGTCTATGGGGGGCCTCTCCTGTCTGCCCTGGCCACCCCTCTCTGAAGAGACACACACCCCTGAGCACCCAGAAGGGCCCAGGCTAAGAGAAGGCGCCACCTTCTATCTTGGGCTTTTATTCCCCAGCCCACCCCACCTTTACTTAACCTCGAAGACTGACTGCTGACCCGCAGGGCCAGGGTACCAGGAAGACGCTGTGTGGGCAGGAAAAGGCCAGCTTTGGTTGGGGAAGAGGCACACCTCCTCCTGGAAACACAGAAGCATCAGATGGTCGAGGACACAGCTTAGAAACAAGCCCACTTTAATTGAGAGTGTACACAGAGGTCTGGGCAGCGGGGGCATGTCCGGGTGAGACCAGGCCACACACCTATCCTGGCCAAGGTACCTGGTCTGTTCAGAGGGTTTGGCCAGGGGCAGGAGGGAGCACAGAAGCAGGGTCAGAACTGCTGCTGTGAGCAGCAGGGGCCGGGGCAGGGGTGGCGCAGGGTGTACAGAGCTGAAACCAGGGCGGGGTGTATTTGTGTGTTCACTTGTGTATACATTATATACATGGGCATGATGTACACAGAATCTACAGGAGCCCTCCGAGACTGGTGTAGGGAGAGAGTTGGGGAGAAGATGCCTCAAATCCCTGAAGAGGCCGAGGCAGCATGAGGGGGCACACATTGTGGTGTGTGCTGAAAACCCAGACCTAGCCCTGCTTCTGCCACTCACAGACTTGCTGTGTGACCTGGGGCAAGGGCCTTACCCTCTCTGGGCCTCAGAAAGATTCACTAGATGATCAAAAGGTTCCTTGTGATCCTAAACATCAAATATTTTTCAGGAGATTAAAATACAAAATGCTTTTGTTAAGAGCTGCTGACAAGAGCCTTTGGTCTACAGGTTCAAACCCCACCAGGCCTGGTACCCAGCACAGCCCAATCCCAGCATGAGGAATACCCGCAGGGAGCTTCCTGCTGCCTCCCTCGGGCTCAGCACTGGCTCCCCGCTGCTCTTCCACACCATCCGACAGGTGCGTGTGCAGGAGGCAGTGGGACAGCAGGGGTGGGCAGAGGCCAGAGGGGCGAAGGGAAGCGGCCAGGGCTGGGGGCGGCCCCGGGCTTGGAGGCGTAAAGTGCATTGCTCACCCTCTTTGTTTCCTAGCACACAGTGGACCCAGCACCCAGCATATGCTCAATAAATGCTTGAGGAACAAACCCAGTCATGGACAGCCCAGTTCCAGGCAGAGCCCTGCCCTGATGGAGCCGGGACTGGGGCTGGGGCGTGTCACCTTCCACCTCCACAGGGAAGTGGGGGCTGAGGAGGAGCAGCCGCTGCCCCGCCCGTGTGAGTGTAAACCGCGGCGCTCAGTACGGAGGGCAGTGTCCAGCTGCGGACAGGCCGCGGGAACCCCACCTGGGAGCAGGGGAGGAAGGGGTCCCCAGCCGAGGCAGTGCATCTGGTCTGGGTGTGGGCCTGGCCAATAAGGGGTCACTGACCCATCCAACAAGGGGTCACCGGGCTTTTACAGTACAAGGATTTCCATGTCCGCTGCTACACGTGACACGGGAACAGACGGAACCACAAAGCACGACCAGCGGACGGGAGGAGCCTGGGAGAGGGGGCTGAGTCAGGAAGGTGGTCCTGGAGATGGACGGGCCGGGCCGGGAGACGCAGCCGCACCCTCTTCAAACTCACAGCTGCCCCGCCTGGGTGTCAGAGACAGCCGGGAGCCAACTTGCGGGGCAGGGGTACAAATAGCTGAGCCAGAGTTTCAGGACTGGGCATGGCTGGGGGGGTTCCCAGCTGCCACCTAAACCACGCCAGGACAACAGAGCCCCCCTCCCCAGCCCTGGGCTCTGGGTGCACCCTGTGAATGTCCCAGGAGGCTCCTGGAAGCAGGGGTCCTGGCCCCTCTGGCACCAGCGTTTCTTACAACACAAGGACGGGGAGGCTCCGACTTGGGTCCCTGCGTTAAGTCCTGATGTCTCCCAACCTCGTCGCCGGCTCTGCGGAGATCCACCCCTGAACGGAGGAGCTGGGACCACGTGGAACCGTGGAAAAGAGGAATCAGAGGGAAGTGGCCAGAAGACAGGAGGTGCAGAGGTTACGGGCCAGGGTCCTCCAGCCTGTCACCAAGGTCTTCAAACACGACTGCCATGGGGTCTTGTCGGGGGGGATGCAGGCCTCTGGGGCCGACTCTCATAAGGCACTGCCCAAGCCCCACCCCAGCGTGCCTCCTGCTCACTGAATGGTGCACTTATCCCGCTCTCGGGCCTGGCCCTCCCGAAGGACCTTGGCCTTGATGTACTTGAGGTCACTGTTGACGCTAGGGCGGCGGGCAAAGGGCGAGACCATGCCGTAGGCATCCGTCTCCTTGACGCGACGCATGCAGAAGGGCCTGGGGTGGAAGGTGTCGCCATACTGCACGGAGATCTTGCGGTGCAGGGCGGGGCTCATCTCGTGCGGCAGCTTGGCCATGCTGAAGAGCACGTAGAACATCTCGTCCACGTTGGTGTTCTTCTTGGCCGACACCTCGAAGTAGGCGCAGTTCTCGTCACCCGACACCAGCATCTCGGCCTCGGTGGTGGGCACCTGGCGGCAGAGCTCACTGTGGTCATTCTTATTGCCACAGATGACCATGGGCAGCTCCGCTGCTTCCTTGGTCTTGTTCTTCAGGCAGGACTTGACCTCCAAGATCTGCTTCTGGAGGCGCTTGACCTCATCGAAGGACTCGCGGTTATCCAGGCTGAACACCAGGATGAAGACGTCGCCTGGGGGGAGAGACACCCCAGGCGGTGAGTTGGCAGGTGGCGCCTGACCACCCCCCACCCCCACGGGTCATGCGGCCGCCGCCCCCATGGGTCACACGCGCCCTCTGTTTCCCTGCAGGGCTGGAGACGGGGTGGGTGACTTGTGTGCTCCTGGGGACAATGTGAGAATAACACCCACAGTGATGTGCACCTGATGTATAGCAGGAGCTCCTAGTGTTGGCATCAGGGGGGCCTAGGTGACCACGGTGCCTGCTCCACCTACTGGCTGCTTGGTCTCCCCTTCTGTCCCATGAGGATGAAACACTGCCTTGTGGGGTGGCATCTCCACGCAGGAAAGTAGCACGTGCTCAGTGGTCTTAGGTGTCAAGCACCCGTGAAAGCCAGCATGAGCCACACACTTCATGCATGTGTTTCCCCCAACTCCTCACAAAACCTCCGGAAGATTCTGTTACTTTCACAGCAGAGGAAACAGGCTCAGAAAGGATGAGCAACCTGCCCCAGATCACACAGCACCAGTGCAGCCAGGCTGAGAGCCCGGCACACAGAGGAACTCTCTGCTTCTTGAACAAAGCAGGATGGATACGTGAACGCTGGTCCCCAAGGCCCACGCCATCCGTGGCAGAACTCACTGCATCGCGCAAGGCACCTCTGAATCTGACCAGGGACAATGGTGGCAGGGAGGGTGAGAGGGGCTGCTGCCTTCACCCCAGTCCCCAGTTCTTACTACAGGGGTCACAATCTAACGCTCCAAGCACTTTGCTCTCTTTGGGCTTCAACTCTCCAGAACCGGCGGTTCCACGGACGAGGAAACTAAGGCTCAGGGGCATCGGCTACGGGCCCAGCGTCTCGAGAGGACACTCAGGCAATTCCGGCTCCGGGAGCACTGCCGCCCACTCCTCTGGACCCCAGAGCACGCCATCGGTCCCCCCACACTAGCCTGTGCCACATTCAGAACCATGTTGCGGGCAACAGTGTGCTCTGCAGTGAGCTGTGGAGCAGCGGGGGACTCTGTCACCAACCCCTTGTCTCCCAGAGCCCCGTGGGTGCTCACAAAGCCAGCTGAAGGGACGGGACAGGGCCGGACAGCCTGAAGGCCGGTGTGGGCTGGTTAAAAAGGGCCTCATGAGGTGGCGCTGGCCAGCCTGGCTACCGGTTCCCCCCGAGCTGCCAAATCTATCCTGTTAGGCTAATCCTGGGCCCCCGAGGACGCGGCTGCCTGGACATGTTCAAATGCAGGACTGCGATGCCAAGCTTCAGAGACGCCCAGCTGGCAGCCGGAGGAGCACTGGCAGCGGAATTAGTGGTTTTCAGAGTCCTGAGCACCAGCACCAGGTTGGAAAATGAGGCACGAGTTGGTGAGTGAAAAAGCAGGCAGCAGGCAGATGTGCTCGGAATGATACATGCATGTAAACAAGAAACGGACAAAAATACTCTCTATTATGTATTCATGGGGTGTCTGGAAGAGTCCACAGCAGGATAATGGGGTGGCCACCTCCAGGGAGGGGGCGGGAGCCGAGGCGCGGGACGTGGGTCCGGGGAGCGTTACAGCCTTTGTTTAAAAGAGGGTGCGTGTGTGTATTAAAAATTAATTTTGGAAATATGCACGTGGCGTCTCTTTGCATCTCCCCTCTTCCTTCCTTTCATCGGTGGGCACCCAGGCGTCGCCCGGAGGCAAGGAGAGCTGATGCCCCTGCAACATTCCCCGTGTGCCGGATGTGCCCCCCACGTACGTTCTTCCAGGCCTCGGAGCCACATCGACCGGAAGCGCCCGCCGTGTGGCTGGGAGACTGAGTCGGAGGCTTGGTGTAAGCCATCCCAGTGGCAGAGCCCCGAAATACAGCGGGGCACGTCTGAGCGTGGTCTGAGTCAGAGGGTCAGCGAGGACGGCCTGGAAGAGGGACCGTCTGCCCAGGGTGCTCCGGGAGGGGCACTGGCCGGGGTGTGGCCCGAGGGGTGGGCACAGCATGGTTTCTTGGTGTAGAAGTATCTGATTTGGGGGATATTTTAGCAAGGGCTGGAGCGTCACTTGCTCCTTCTGTCCCTTCAGTGAGGCTCAGCAATGGGAGGGGCATGGCTCAGGAAAGGACCCGGCAGAGCCCGGGGCAGCCACGCTGTAAACGCTGCTTGAGTTTAAAACCAGAGTTTAGTGAGTACTTACTATCTGCTCACCTAGCACTCGTCACATATTAACTCATTTAATTCTCACAACGACCTCTGGGACAGGTGCTAATGTGATGCTAACACACAGTGAGAAAACTGAGGCACAAAAAAGGAAATCTATGCCCAGCACCAAACCAGGAGGCAGGGTTTCTGGGCCTCTTGGCTACCATACAAAACTGCTTGCGCCACACAGACGATGGCCGCGTCTCACATCTGCACCCGCCTTCTTAATCCCCAACAACCTCTGTCCCTCCTCACCACGCCCCGCAGGGCTGAGAGGCTGGAGCATAGCTTAGTGCTAAAGCATGAGACAGACTGCCATTGACCAGCTGTGTTACCACCTGGAGGAATGTAACCTCTCTGAGCCTCAGTTTCCCCACCTGTAAAAGAGAGGCAAACACTGCTCTCCTAGCTTAGCTGTGAGGATGAACTAAATACATGCCACGCTCTAAGAGTGGGCCCAGGCCCATAGCTCTTGAGAGCTACCGCCATCACCATGATTGTGATTATTACCAAAACCTGGCACGAGCAAGCCCCTGCCTGCCCTCTGCCTTGGAAGACGCGAAGGCCTGGGGTGTCGGCAGACCTGGGCTCAGCAGACTGACCATGGGCGCCGGAGCTCTGCTGGGTCACCTGCCGTAGGAGGAAGGCGGCAGCCCCTCCGTTCCCCAGAGAGGAATGTCCCCACTGCCCATGTGTATCAGTTCCTGATCCGGAAGGCAGCACTAGCCGTCGTACTAATGGATCCAGAGTCAAACAGAACCAGCTCTGGGCCCTGGTGCTGCCACGTGCTCAGGCGACACCTCTCTGACCCTCACAGGGGGCACGTGGAGAGCTTCATCTCAGACGACGGATGGGCAAGCGCTGTGGAAGGGCCAAGCACATGCACCCACCCCTACGGCGCCCACGCCCGCCCGGGCACTCACCGGTGAGGATGGAGAGCCTGCGCATGGCGGGGAAGGGGTGGTTGCCAGACGTGTCCAGGATGTCCAGCTGGTACATGTCGCCGCGGATGTTGTAGACCTTCCGGTGGAAGTCCTCGATGGTGGGCGTGTACTGGTCCTCGAAGCGGCCGTTGAGGAAGCGGGAGACGATGGAGCTCTTGCCCACCCTCGAGGCGCCCAGCACCACCATGCGGTAGGAGTTCTTGGCCGGCACGCTGAACGTGCAGTTCCCGCTGGACAAGGTCTTCATCATGGCTCGGGGCTGCGACAGAGAGCGGGCAGCAGGCTTCAGAGGGCCCCGGACGCGGCCCTGGTCTCCCCTGTGTGGCTCCTGACTAGGTCCCAGTTTTCTGTCTGCTGGACTAGGGTCTCTCGGAGGGGCTTTGGAGTTCTGCCTGCTCGTTCATTCGTGCCCTCTTGTGTTGCTTTCACTCACCCCTTCACCCCCTTATTTATCCAGCACAGGACTGCTGGGCCTTGAATCCTCACTTGACCACTAACTCCCTACCCCTCCTGGGCAAGTAGCCGACCTTCCCTGGGAGTCACCTTTCTCATCTATAAAATGGACTTGACTCATGGGCAAAGGGCTCAGCAAATGGCACGATCTCCAAGCTGTTAATGCTTGTTACAATCCATTCTCTCCCTGGTCCATCTGTCCTTTCCAACTCTGGCTTCCCAGGAGCCTGTGATTCCAGGACATGCCACAGGCAAGGCGCTGGAGAGCACTTCGGAGGACTAGGCGTGCCATGGCCTTCCAGCTCTCCCAGGAAGAAGCGCAAGGCCATGTCCAGACCACATCCTCCATGCCAGCGCCTGGGGCTGCCCAGTGATTTTTGCCCCCAGGTCCTGGGAGTTTGCCCACCTCCGGGAGACCCAGAGACCTAGACCAGGGGTCAGAGAAATGACCCATGAACAACTCAAGTCCCTCATAGCTCCAAGGGTTAATGGATCGGGGGACACACCCAGAACTTTCTGTGGGAACCTCCCGGCCTTGTGGAAGACGCTGGAATGGGTCCGAGCTCCAAACCCCAAGTGGACATAAGTAAAGCTCCAGGGGCTCCATCAGGCCCACCTCAAAGGCCATGCTGCCCTCCTTTCCAATCTTAGCACCCACCAGAATCCCCCCACAATCCTTGAGCCCCAGTCATTCTAGTTAGTTTGAATTCTGCTGAAATCTGCCTCCATTCCTTAGCTCAGGCTAGTCCCCACCCCAGAACACCGATCTCCCCTTTATATTTCAGGGCCTGGCTCAAATGCTACCTCCTCTCTGAAGATTTCTCTGACCCTCAGCCCACCCCAGCAGAGGAACTACAAATGGATACAGGCCTGCTGAAATGTGCATCAGCCTGCCACACACGGTTGTGCAGGTTGGGCACTACACAAAGCAGCCAGCTAGGTGGGAAAGCGAGGGCTGTCCTTGTGGAGTTCATCTGCTCAGAGAAAGCACCTTTTTCCAATCTGTACAAAGGGCTACAGGTGCAAGATACAACTGCCCCCTCCCCGGACACCTCAGAGGACCTTATCCATTTACCCCAAGGCTCTCTCCAACATCATAATGTTCTGTCTCCACGATGCCAAGAGCCTTGCGGTGGCGATAGCTCCTGCACGCGAGTCTCCCGGCACATGTCGTATTCAGGGCACTCGGGCATCCCATCTGCCCACCTGCCCAACTGAGAGCCGTTGTGCCTTAAACCAGGCCTCAAAAATATCTTTTTGAAAAGCTCTTATTGGTAGTTTGTCAATTTCCATGACGTACATACTGCCACCACCATGGCCAAGTCCAAGCTACCGAGATGATCTCAATAAACGAATTGCAAATAGACACATACAATAAGCCCGTTCAGCACAACACTAACCCCAGGCCTGGTGCCACGACAATTAACCAAGCCTCTGCCACGTGCCAAGCTCTGTGCTAAGTATAGAATAATAATAATAGCTGCCATTTATTTTGCAGTTAATATATGCCAGTGTTCCAAGCTGAACCCACTTCATCCCTCAGCAATCCCAGAAGGTAGGTGGAGTTAGCCCAATCTACAGGTGAGGACACTGAAGCACAGAGAAGTGTAGTCACTCGCTCACGATTACACAGCCAGTAACCAGAGAAGGTGGGATTTGACGCCATGCCGCCTGCCCACGCCCTGTGAAGGCTCCTCACCACCTCCCTACGAGGTACATAGTGCCTTCCCCTGAAGGCTATGCAACTGGCCCATTAGTTAATAAGGGAACCAGGATAGTGACTCCAAGCCTGAGACCCCCATATCACCTACCCCATTCATGCCTGAAGCCATCTCTCAATTTATCCCCTAGGATTTCAGTGCCACGTACCCAGCAGGCGCTCAGTAAGGGATCCACGAATGAATGCAGCAGGTGGCTCTGTGCCTTTGGAGCTCACTCAGAGCCTCCTTCTGGGGCCTTGGCCTTCCCCACCGACCCTCCCCGCTGACCCTGAGGGCTGTGGGGAGGGGGCTATGCAAGACCAACAGCATGAACCCTTTTCCAACTCCTTTGGGGATGGATAAACCAGCCTGGGCCTTGCACAGAGGTGGGGGAAAAGAGGCCCCCCCACCAGGACAGCCCCCTCCTCAAGCAGGGAGCTTCATGCTGCTGGTGGCCACCTCCGTTTAGACAGAGAGGGAAAGAGGCCAGCAGCATCCCGAGGACAGTGTCTGTGTACATAACCACCTGCCCCAGCCTCTAGCCCAGACCCCTAGTACAGATGTGGTAGTACCAGAGTCCGAAGGGGCTAAGGCAGTCGGACACAGGAGGCCAGGAGTCGGGGAGAGGCAAAGAAGGGGTGAAAGCTGTGGCTTTCTTCTCGGAAAGAAGATAGAATCTTCACATGGCCTCGGCCATGTGGGGCCGTAGGAGGCACCCAGACACCTGGCCACCAGGTGACAGCGCCTCCGTGGGCTCTGCCTCCTACCCCCGCACTGTGGTCAGTGCTGTGGGCACAGTGTTTCCCTCTGCCCCTCTGCCTTCAGCCAGGCTGACCCTACACGGTGAGGAGCAGGCAGGGGTCAGAGTTCAAAGGGCCTTTTAGAGTTTAGAGCCCCACCCAGGGGGCCCATGGTGGTCCACAGGGACGCCTGACCCCACCCCGGGGCCACTCTAAGGGCATCCGGGAGGCAGAAAGCCTTCGGGCAGAGGTGGAGTGGCCCAGCCTGGGGGAACAGCAGCTGCAGCCCGGCAGGCTATCGAGGCGCTGGGCGCTTTGCGTGCCTTATTCCGATGACTTCACAACAGCCCCATGAAGAGGGACCCTCACGGACCCACTGGACCGATGGGGACACTGAAGGTCAGGGAGGCTGAGTCCCTTGCCCCAGTTCGCAGAACTGACTGGCCGGGCAGTGATTAGAATCAGGCCATTGGCTCCAAAGCAGCCTGGGCTCTCACCTCTACCGAGACCCATCCCCCAGGCAAGAGCGAGAGACTTTCAAAACAGTGTCTGAGTCAGTGAAGCCTCAGCTGGAGTCAGGCAGGGGGAATGACCCCTGAGGCCTATTACAGCCTCATTCTCTCTCCCTCCAGGCAGCTGGGGGCAGGCCCCTGCCCAGGACTCTCCCCCAAACCCTGCTCAGCAGCTCCCAGCCACGCCTCTGTGGGCTCAGCCCTTTCTCCCTGGAGCCCCTCCTCCAGGGCCTCCCTGGAAGATGGAGGGGTCAGCTGAGCAAGGAACAGCAGGACAAAAGCCTGGACTTGTGTGCCTCCCCGAGCTTGTGTCACTGCACTGCCCTTCCCTCTCCCTCCCACACACCTCAAGCTTCCTCTACTAGGGCACATCCCAGCCTCTCTGGACGCATGCCCACGCTAAGGCGAGTCCCAGGGCTTGTGCAAAGCCACCCTCACCAGCCTCAGGGGTTCGGGATGGGAGAACGCAGGCAGGCATCAGCTGCCAGCAGCCCAGCTCAGCATCCCTGGGCAAATGGCCTGGGCCTGGTGAGGTCGGTCCTCTTTTCTCAAAGGGATATGGTAGAAACCAACCCAAAGTGTGGCCCTGAGCGTCGACGGAGAAGCCCAGAGGCTGCTACAGCTCCTGGCGTATAGCAAGCGGGGGTGTGGTGCTTCCTCTTAGTGGTAAGGGAGCTGCCTGGAGCAACCAGGTGGCGTGGGACGAGAGTGCAGGCAGAGGTCTTGGGGGACCCCATGGTGTCCTCCCGAAGACTGAATCATGGGCTCCTGAGCTGGCTGGCCTTCCCAGCCCAGCCTCCTACCTCC
>PVJL010008383.1:0-67259 GCA_004026885.1 Lyroderma lyra
GAACTGCATGATTTCACTCATATGCGGAATATAAAACTGAAAGCAAAGAAAAAAAGAAATGAACAAACAAATAACCCATGGACACAATCAATAGTTTAATGTTTATTTGGGGACGAGTGGGTTAGGGAGGGGAGAAAGGAGAGGGGGTGGGAGAGGAGGGGGGGAAGCTAAATATAAGGTGATGGAAAGAGAAGTCACAATAGGTGGTGAACTTATTATACATCAAGTTGACAATGCACTGTAGAATTGTATGCCTGAAACCTATGTAATCCTTGCTAACAGATGTCACCCCAATAAGTCTAACAATAAAAATGAATTTAAAAAAATGAATTTAAAAAAATCCTCAATCAAATATCTAACATGACATGAAATTAATTTCCTTAGAAGTTTCTAACATTTCTTGGAGGTCAAGTGTGAAATCCTCTAAGTATGATGGCTATTAAAAGGCCAAAGCAATCTAAATGTAAACATTCCAGTGTGTTGGCTAAAAAGCAGTGCTTTATATAGTCATATCCTCTAACATTGAAATAAATTATGTGTAGAAATATTACTGTGAGAATCATGAACATATTTCTTAGCCTGGAACACCTCATTTCTAGGTGATGTAATTGGGGGAATAGAGATTCTGTGAATTGGCAAAATCATATAGCTCATTATTAACAGGGTTGAAACTTGTTCCTTAGACCTTCAGGCCAGGGCCCTAATATTTACTTCCTAGATTTGCTGGCAGGGGCACATATTCCTCTGGCAATGTCAAAGCAGACCACTGCTAGCTGGCAGGTACAGACCAGGGAAGAGAAGGAGGGAAGAAATAGCAGCACCAGGGACTACTCAAGTCTACATAGATCTATGATTCATTTCCATGGAGTTTTGTTTCAAAATTATCAACTTGTTAAGGTTCTACATTTTTCTTCCTTTTCTGCACCTGTGGCCAAAATTGCTGACCTAGCATATTTGACCACAACAGAAAACAGATCAATTTTGTGTGGTTCCAGGAGAGCTGAAAATATTTTTAAAAATAACATACCCTTCAAAGATGATGCTTTGGTCAAGCTTTACCCCTGTCAAATGGGGTTTTCCTTCTCTATTCACCACAAAGCAAGTAAAATGTTAATTGCCATGCTGATAAAATTCACATTTATGAAAATTACAAAGCATGCAAATTAGACTGGTATGAATTGTATATTCAAAGATGTAAAAACCAATCTCTGTAAGATGCTAGACCTAATTTTATTTTCAAACTTCCAACATATTTAAGAGAAAAAAAATTAGTCCATGAATTTCTGTCCTTTGATAGATGACTGGATAAAGAAGCTGTGGTACATATACACGATGGAATATTACTCAGCCATAAGAAAAGATGAAATACTGCCGTTTGCTATAACATGGATCGACCTCCAGAACATCATGCTAAGCAGAATAAATCAGACAGAAAAAAATCAAGAACCATGTAACTTCACTCATATGTGGAATATAAACTGAAAGCAACAAAAAAACAAAAACTCTAATACACAGACAATAGTTTAGTGGTTACCTGAGGGCAAGGCATGGAGGAGGGTGGGAGAAGGGGGAAGGGGAGTCAAATATATGGTGAGAGAAAGAGAACTGACTCTGGGTAGTGAACACGTAATGCAACACATGGACGATGTATTGTAGAATTGTAGACCTGGAGCCTATGTAATTTTACTAACCAATGCCACCACAATAAATTTAATAATAATAAAAAAAGAATTTTTAAAAAATTGATTAGCTAATATTTCTTCAGTGTTCACTGTGTGTAATAGCTCTTGCTGGCTAAAATGCAATGATTGGACACAGTTTTGCTATCAGAAAAGCCATTTAAAAATATATGTATTTATATATTTGTTGTCCCTTGGTATCCCAGGAAATTGGTTCTAGGGCACCATGTCCCCCATTGAGAGATACCAAAATATGAGTATACTCAAGTCCCTTATATGAAATGGTATAGTATTTGCATATAACCTAAACATATATCCTTCCACACTCTTTAAATTATCTCTAGGTTACTTAAAATACCTAATACTATGTGAGTGCCATGTAAATAGTGGTTCTACTCTGTTGTTTATGAAATAATGATAAGAAAAAATTATGCACATGTTCAGTACAGATGCCACCATCGTAGACCTACAAAACTTTTTTTCCCCAAATATTTTCAATCCTGGGCTGGTTGAATCAATGGATGAGGGACCTGAGGATAAGAAGGGTGAACTGTATCTGCTATGTTAGGCAGGAAGTTAAGTGCTGAGGAAATCAAGGATTACCCAGGGACTTGAATATGCAGATACGTGGAAGGGAAGAGAGCAATCATATAACTAAGTATAAAACTCTGATAATATAAACCAAATGGTGAACACAGAGGAAGCAATTCATTCTGCCTAGGAAGGAGAATTAAGAAGTCAAACTGTTTCAAAGGTAACAATGAACAATGGCATAGAAACCTTCCAGCATATCTGACTGGGGGAGTTGGGGGGACCAGACAGTCCTCAATTTACAACAGGTTGCGTTCCAAAGCTTCCTTGGGGTTGATTAGAACTCCAAGTTATCATCCCATGGAAACTATGTTGTTCCTGATGAGTGGGTCCTCAAACTAGCCTTTAATTTAATGCTTAAATTCTGAGTCTGGAACTAGTAATTAGACCTAAGATGTACTGAGTGTTTACCATGGATCAGGCACTGTATTCACCACTTCAGAAGCACTGTCAGTCTAAGCCTTGCAACAATCCTCTGAGCTAGGTATGATTATTATCAACTCGTTTTACAGGTGAAATAACTGAAGAACAGAGAGGTGAAACAACTTGATCAAGGTCACACAGCTGGTATGAAAGCCTAAGATCTGTACCTAAACAGTCAGGATTTACAGCTGGGGCTCTTAATTAAAATAGTGTATTTCCCCGTGGATGTCAGAAACCGTATAATACAAATAACACAAGGAGGAAGAGAAAAAAATTTGTGTCCTATTTTCTGTGTATAAAGTTGGTCCTAGGGAAGATATGCCACTTTTAGTATTGAAACTTTTCTTGGTAAGCCCCTAAATGCCCAATGATATTATGACTCTCTAAAACAGGGGTTCCCAACGGGCCACTAATGGGTACTGGTTCGAGGCCTGTTAGGAACCAGGCGGCACAGCAGGAGGTGAGTGACAGGCAAGCAAGTGAAGGTTCATCTGTATTTACAACCGCTCCCCATCACTTGCATGACCCCCTGAGCTCTGCCTCCTGTCAGATCAGCGGGGGCCATTGGATTCTCAAAGGAGTGTGCATTCTATTGTGAACTGCGCATGCGAGGGTTCTATTAATAGGTTGCACATTCTTTATAGTTGCAGGGACACGAGTTCAGGGCTCCCACTGATTCTGCACTATGGTGAGCTGTATAATTATTTCATTACATATTACAATGTAATGATATTGGAAATAAAGTGCACAATAAATGTAATGAACTTGAATCATCCTGAAACCATCCCTACACCCTTAGTCTGTGAAAAAATTGTGTTCCATGAAACCGGTCCTTGGTGCCAAAAAGTGGGAACCACTTTTCTAAAAACTACTCCTGGGGTCTAGACCATACCTATATCCACTATTTAACAACTCTCTCTGTCCCTTCAGTTAAAATGTCCATTGTATCCCAACTAGGTATTAGGAGGAAAATTAGCTATTTGAACTAACTTATCCTAACATATGGATGACAAATTGTCAGTCTTATCTTTCCACAAATATTTACATTTTAAATGAAGAGACTTGTTACTCAAAGGAATGGGGTTGGGAGTGAAATGAAAGCGTAATTGGCAGCATACTTGGGGTCCTTCCTCAAGGGGACCTAGTCTGCTCTTCTGAAGTTAAGAGCACTTGAGGATTTTCTTAGAGTCCGTTACATCCCAGCCTTACCTCGGTCAAATCAGGCAAACTAGCATTGTCATTCCCAGCTCCAATACCTTGTTTTCTCAGTCTATAAACTGGCTCTGGTCTGAGGATTGATTGAGGGACAATGACTCTCTGTGTTGGTGATTCAATTCAGACTTTTATTCACTTGACCAAGAACTCTTCTACTTATACAGATCAAGTCAGAATTTAGTGAACTGCCCATCATTTTCACTTCTGGGAACACCACGATTAACAAGCTGCATGTTGTAGTTCTTCTGGCATCAGACTGTTCTGATGACCGCTTTTACTTTACTGTCCATCATGGGAACGACTCCCATCTTGCCTTTGTCAATTAAGTGAACCACTCAGTGGCCCCTACCACCCAGGATACAAATACCTCTACTGCACTTAAGGAATTCCAGTTTAGTGGCAACAGTTCCCACTGTAACTTCTAACCCATGGAAAGGAGCAAGCTCGGAGCACTTCCAGGGTGCTAAACCTCCCCTCACAAATTTATTTCTCACAGTAGTGATAAAATGTGTGTTCTCTGCACCTTCCCAAAGTAGGTGAGCAGTCTTACATGATAAGTCCACTTCAGTTCACTCTCCTGAAGCCTATGGACCCTTTACTCTACGGTATACCAAGGCAGGTCTGGCATTTCAACTTCATTTAGCTAGGTCACCTTTTGGTCGATGCTTCAGCCAGACAACCAAACTGTTAGAGCTCTTTCTAACTCCTCAAGCTATAACAGTGAATCCAGAATCCCTGTTTAGTGGTCCTTTATCAATAAATTTGACCTGATCAACTTCATGTTCTCTCTCCCATTATCCCACACCCTCACCACCCATTTCTACATACGTGTATGTTTCCCAGATTTATGTCTGTATAAATTAGGAAACTCAAGCAGTTCTTTTGGCATGCAGTACACTTCCTCATGGATTACACTTCGTACGTCACGTTTAGGAGCCTGCTGGTACTTAAGTCTAGTTACAGGTGTGAAGCGGAGATGGTGGGGTGGAAAAATCAGCAGTGTCTGCAAGGCACACGAAGTTACCTTCATCTGCAGAAGGCACAGGCTCATATTGGCATGCTAATATCCATCCTCTCTTTATCACTGCAACCCTAGCACTCTCCCTGTTTTTAGCTGAGCACGTTACCGGCCAAAAGAAAGGTGACGTTTCCCAGCTTCCCCTGCAGCTAAGTAAGTGAATAATACAACATTCAGGCCAATGGGATATGAGCAGAAGCGATTCATGCAACTTGCAGGTTGTGTCTTTAAAGAGTGAGGAAGGGGTGTCCCTCTGTCCTCTGTCCTTCAGCTTAATGTGGACATGGGGGGGATACAACACTTGAAAGACAGCAGAGCAATGACAGCCTCCCTGGGCAATCACCTAGAGCACAGTCAGCATACCAACTGTGCTTCACCTACAGCTTGACTATCATGTGCGAGATACAAAGTTTATTTTATCTAAGCCAAATTACCCCGAGATATCTATAGTGAAAAGAGAACTTGTGAAGAACAGAATTGTCTTTGCTTATAACTGGCTGCAAGGCCTATCTATCAACTGGGGAGAAAAGAATATAAGTGCTACTGGGACAGGAATACAAATTTGCTAGGTGGGAATGGCAACGATTCCTGATTTTGACTCAGGTAAAGCTGGAATGTAACTGACACTGAGAAAAGCCTCAAATATTCTCAACTGCTAACCACATTCTGGAGGACTTTGAGCAGCAGAGGCACTTCTGGCTCAGCACATGGAGAGGATGTAAAGAGGCCAAGATATGAGGGGGGGACCCATAAAAACCCGGAATTATCTTCTAGAGTGTGGGCACCTGGTAGTACAGGCTTCCCCTATTATGTGAATATTCTAGGAACCCATCTGTATCAGTGCACCAGCTGGTATTGTTGTGAGAGGCTGCTTTGGCTTCAGTGAATGTTTTTTGGAGATTCTTTCAACACATTTGCCCATTTCCTGATTGGTGAATTACATAAAACAATGTGCTGGCATGGCAATGCACCTGCCCACACCTTGCTGAGTGTTCAGCAGTTTTTGACCAAAAATGGCATGGCATGACCCCTGTGCCCCACCACCCCGATTTATTTGATTGTGCCCTGACTGACTTCTTTGTTTCCCCAATGAAAAGAAGTCCTTGAAGGGAAACGTTTTGTCAATGTGAAAGAGGTGAAACAAAAAACAACAGAAGCACTAAAAGGCATCAAAATTGACAAGTTCAAAAACTGTTCTGAGCAGTAAAATAAAGGATTTCAATAGGTGTATTGCATCAGAGAGTACTTTGAAGTTCATTGAAATTTAAACATGTAGGAATAAATAAGCAATTTTTTATAAAATTCAGGCTTTTGGGGGCTCCCCCTTGTATGGATTTGAGGTTTTCCAATGCTGAAGGACATATAGGATATGAACAAACGGCAACAATACTTCTGTTGACCAAGATTAAAGAACAAAGACAAACCTAGGGAATCGTCTGTGAATGAGGGACTAGATTTGGACAGCAGCTGCACCTCAGGGCCGGTGGCACCAGGTAAAGAACGGAGGGAAAGCTTGCACTGAGCACACCAGAGAAGGTGGCAGGGGGAAGATCAGGGGCTTGGTGTTAACAGAGTCAAACCGAACACGGGGAGGGGAGTGGGTGAGGAGTTCAGAGCTGGAAAAAGTACTGAGGGGAGAATCATTTGAGTTTGGGTTACAGAATAAATAACTCCATAAGACAGCAACTAAGGTCTCAGCAAAACCTTTATCCCCATGTGACTGGTGAAATTGCAACCAACAGCCAGAACTCACCACATAGATGCAACAAATCTATTATGTCCTCTAAAAATTATTTAAATTTTAAAATTTATGTACAAAAAAATGTTTAAATATGCCCATCTATAACATCCTAGTTTAATGCAGAAGTGTGCCTACCTATGTAGCAAAAAAAAAAAAAAAATTCAAAAATAGCAGGTTATTAATCAGAAAAAACATCACCATCCTATAATATATGATAAAACAAAGCAAACAAAAAATCGTATGCTCTATAGGACCCTGGGAAAACATTTTTGAAATTGCTATTTTATGTAGTTTTCCTAAATACACCAATAAATAGAAAAAAGAACACAAAATTCTATGTTATCACTCTTAAATTTTAAAAATCATTTACCTAAATGCACTCTGACTATAGGATAACTATAGGATAGTTAAAAAAACAATGAAATTTTCAAAAAGCTGTATGTCTGAAGAACTCTCCCCATGGATGTTTAGTGTGTGGCTTCAAGTCTCTTTCTTTTTGACCCAACCACATCCTGAAGGGTCTGAAAGGCCAAGTGGAGTGTCTTGAGAATTTGATAAGCCTCACATAGGCTTCTCTCTCACAACCAAATATTTTAAAAATATTTTCCAGATTCCATGTCCACTAAGCAACTATACAAATCTACAAATGTTACAAAATTTAGTTTTTTGCATTATAGACTATGTCACCACATTGTTCTTAATCAACTGCTCTTAAATATCTCTAGGTGCACTAACACTATTCTGAACACTAATGGAAAAAATATAGTATTATATTTTTGCTACTGTGTAATTTCATATATAATTAACCATTACTAGCATAGAACCTAAGAAATGCCATGTAAAAATAGACAAATAAATAAATAAAATCATGTTAAATAAAGTCTGAAAATTATGGTATAGTGTTAAAGAGAAAAATAAACATTGGCAGTATAGTTCTAGGAGAATATATTATTTAACTAGAATGCAACTGCAGATATATAGAATACTGAATAAAATTGGTAAGAAAAATCCTGATAATTATTATAAATTTCTCCTGCCACTCACACACCAATTTTTATAGCATAATTTGGATCTAGGAAGGTCACTAAATTGCTTTCATATACAAGATTGAACAATTAATTTCATGAACTCATCCTAGAAAAAATTCTACATACCTCACTACTGAATATCACTATGGTCACCTTCAAAGTACTCCCCTTGGGAAGCTATGCACCGATGCCAGTGCCTAGTCCACCCCTCAAAGCAATTTTGGAACTCTTTCTCTGGAATGGCCATCAGAGCTGTCGTCATCCTCAAAATCTGACAATTAAGTTCGCAAACTTGCCACCCTCACATGGCACTACTGTACAAACAACTTGGTAAGGTGTCATAACCTTGATTTGGGGGATGATGACAGCTCCATCATTGTTGAGCACTTTAGAAATATTTTTACATTTACTCAGATTTAATCTGATGAAATATTATAATTATTAAGATTGCATAATATTAAGGAAAGTATTGTTACTGTTTGAAGGAAAAAAATCAGAACGTCTACCCAAGTAGTCAAAGAGAATTTAGGAGATCTTTAAAATTGTCAGTTTCTATCGATGTGGAAAAGTCTGTCACTGGATGTTCATTTTGAATGGCAAACAACATGTTATATTACATCATGGTTTTGTTAGGCGTTAACACTCAAGAGCCACATACGGCCTGCATAACAGAGGCCTGATGTCACTTGACTGTCTCTGTAAATTTCTCTTACAGGGAAAAAGAAAAGAATTTTTAAGCATCAGGTTAAACAAAATAACTTCATTTTTAACATCCATCATTAGGTGAAAATGCTAGAGCATCTCTACAGAAAATTTTCAACATCAATGTTAGAGAAATGGGTTTAAAGAGAAATACATAAGCTTGTGCAAAGTCTTGGCTTTTAAGGCTGCCTTGCCTCGATATAAAAATAGAAGGCTAAAATGTAAAAATCGATTCTAATGCAGACTATTGCACTGTCCATGCATATTAGGGAAACCTGAATATTTGATATAGTAGCACCTTGGGAATAGGCAGACCTGAAAACCCTCCAATAACCTTGAAAACATCCACTTCCTGTATAAATAAGTGCTCAAATCAAGCCACACCTGCCCAGCCCTCCTTTGTCCTTTCAAGTACAATTATTAGAAGGCATCATTAACCCTGGGAAATAGGTTGTCTTTCTTAAGCAGAAGCCAAGAGGTGAGGAGATGGCTAAGGGGGCCAATCATCTGGTCTTCCCAGGATCTCTCCTCTCGTCCAGTCGAAGTCGGAGGCCCATGCCCTTCACCTTCCCCTAGGTTAGCTTTTTCCACAAGGGTGGTGGTGTTGGGAGAAGGGGGGTGGGGAGCAACAGGCTCCAGACGCGTCGCCACCGCCCTGTAGCCTGGAGACAGCAGATAATACCACCACAAGGCGCGCGCGCGCACACACACACACACACACACACACACACACACACACACGCACAGCCAAGTTAGCGTCCCTGCGCCCAGAAGACGCCTGGGAATACAGAGGAATGAGCTGAAAAGGGAAAGTGGCCTAGAATCGTCCGGGCCGGTCCGAGTCCGGCTGTCCCGGGATCCAGGCAGCAGATTACAGGCGGCCAAGGGGCTGTCATCTTTGAGTCCCTGGTGCAGATCCAGGAAGGTCCGGGCCAAGTGGTGCACGTGCGCGTTCAGAGCTGGGAGCAACCTTGGGTCCCAGCCTGCCGCTGTGAACACTGCGCGGGGTCCCCGGGGTCCCAGGAAGAAGCCGGAGGATGGGGTAAGAAGGGGCGGATCTGAGGCGGGACCCCATTCACCGAACAATGGGCCCTGCCGGCGCCCCTGGGAACTTCCTTCCCTGCTCTCTGGAGCAGCCAGTTTGCACTTCACGCCTCGGAGCGTCTGAGCCGGGAATGCGACGCACCCAGGCCCCACTGGAGGGCAGAGTCCTACTTAAGGGCTTTGCGATGCAGACCACCCACCATTAGTAGGAATAACCATGTCCCAATCCCAGTGGCCGTGGAGCACCGGGGCAGGCAAGCTGGGTCTTGCAGAAGCCCAAACTCAGAGCGAGGTCGCTAGTCATCTGCGGGTAACCCTGCTGTCGGTTCACTCAGCTAGTTGTGCAAGTCGGTGAGGGGACCGAGCTGGCAGCAGGTAACCGTCAGCCTGGCTTTTTCGACAGTCACCGCAAGCCGAAACCCCGCAGAGAGGAGAGGAAGGGGAAAGGAGCAAAGTGAGGATGGGGGTTGGAGAGAAAGGGACAGTGGGGGAAAGACGAGGTGGCCAGATGGAGAAGCTGAGAAGAATCTCCTGACCTTAGTGCCACTCCCCAGGCCTCCTCCCCCAGCAGCAATGATAACCGTCAATCGGCCTCCCATTAAAAGCCCCTTGTCAACTAGGGCACTAGCTTCCACTAGGCATATAGTAAGTTTTGTGTATAGTACAGTGCCCCCTGGTTGCTTTTAACACCCCGCCAGCCCTGTGCCAGGCACGGTGCCAGCCGCCTCTGGTACTCAGACGGTCCCCAGACCGGAACACGACCTGTGTGTAACACATCAGAAGTGGCCCCGGCGCTGTTCGCCCCAGTCGCGTTCCCAAAGCCTTTTTGCTTCAAACTTAAACCAGCTGGCGGAGAAGTCCCCAGCAGCATCCTGGGAGCTGCGCTCCTCGTCTACAGGCGTGATCATTGAGGACAAAGATTCGTGCAAAACGGTCCCGCCTCGAAACTCAAAGGGCACATTAGAGGCCAAGGTCGGCAGGAGTGCAGGGGCCCCTCCTCCTCCCCAGCACCCTTCCATGCCACAGACTGTTGCCACTCTGAGAACTTTCTGGGGTTTTCCGCGGAGGTTTCCTGCGCTGATACCGCTGAAGCACTTCACTCAGTCCGTGCGTTAACGCCAACTGCAAAACCCTCGGGGTAGCTGGGAACGACCCTCACGCAACACGCTAGAACTAGCCCCTCCCCCAACAACAACAACAACTCTCGAATGGTTGCTTGCACAAATAAAACTGCACAGGTGTCATGTGGAGTCCTCAGCCTCCGGCAGATGGTCTTTTCTGCGAAGGCCAAGCTCTGTCTGTAAATGCAATTGCTACTTGGTAGAAAGTTCTGTTTTCTAGCTCTGCTGGGGGAAGGGTAAAGTAAGGTGCTGTCAGTCACTCAATGGGGGTGGGCGTCCAATCTAACAGGAGCAAGGCGCCCGGGTCTTTATACCTGACACTTGCTTTACGCCCAGCTGCGATTAAGTCTTGCCGCCCCGTAGAGTGAGTGGGCTTCTTCACTGAGTCCACGGAGCTGTCTTCTGGCCCTCCCTTAGCCCTCGGCCGCCCCCGGGAGTCGCAGTTCGGCTTTCCAGTCCTTTGAAGACCTGGAAGAGCGGGCGCCTGGAGGGCGGGACTGGGTCTCTGGCGTCTGAGCGCCAGCATCCAGCACTTTCTAGGGCTTTTGTGGAAGCGAAAGAAAGTAAGCAACTCAGCGTAGTGTTTCTCTGCATTTCTCCCTCCTTTTGTTTTTAGAACTGGAGTCCTTCACTTCTTCCGCCACAGTTCTGGGGCAGGGGGGGAGACGGCCCCGGTACCTTCTGGAAGAACCGTGTGCGGTGCGACCGGGGACGGGTGGGGGGGAGAGGGGGGAGGGACTCGAGTGCGACCCCGCACTGCACCTGGGAAGGGGCTGTCCAACCGCCCCCCAGCCAGATCCGCACCCTTTGTGTGCGGAAGTCAGCGCCCCACGCAAGAAATCCCACGTGAGACTGAAGTCAACGCAAACAGTCCCCAGCACAGGCCGGTCCGGTGCAGCTGCGCTGGGGGGTTCAGAGACCCCCGCCGTGCGCCTCCGCGCGGGAAGCAAGAGGGCCACGCTGTGGCAGTCAGGGCCGCGCGCGTGTGGCGCCGCCAGCCCCGGGACCGCGGCGCGGACTGCCGAACGGAGCCCCAGGGCCCCGGAGCCCTTGCCCTCGGACGGCTCGGAAGCCCGTCCCCTCCCCAGGCGCCCCCTTCACCCTCTCACGTAACTGCACTCACCTACTGCCAGGCAGATGGGGAGCAGCAGCCTGAAGATGAGCCCGCACACCACCTCCGAGGCCATCGCTGGGGTCCGGCGGCTCCGAGCAGAGGGGCGAGGCTCGAGGGTCCCTAGGACGGGAGAGCCGAGCCCATGCCCCGCTAGGGCCTCCCGCGGCCGACGGCTCGCAGCCGCCCGGGCATCGCCTCGGCGAGGGCCGCCGCTCGGTCGCCTTCGAGGGCGCGTTCACGGGGCTCCCGGCAGCCCGTCGCCGCTTTCTCCGCAGCGCCCGGCCGAGCTCCCGTTCGCCCCTCACCCGGCTCTGGGTAGCCCCCTCGCCAGACGCCAGGAGCCCCGCGGCCCGCCCATGCAGTGCAGACTCCCCAGTCCAGCAGCGTCGACTTCTTCAGCGGGTGGCGGGGACCGGGGCCGCTCGCGGGGGCACTTGGGGAGGGTCCAGGAGGGGGCGGGGCGAGGAACGGGGCTTGCTGTCCTTTCGCCTAGGTCCCGGGGCGTCGTTCAGGGGCCGCAGGGGAGTTTTCTTCGGGGAGCCCCGTCTGAAGCCGACGTGCCTGAGCTGCCCGGCCCCCGCCCTCCGACCACGGAGCCTGCGGCGCGCCCCTCGGCCCGGGCTCCAGGAGCTGCCCGCCGGCCCCGAGCCGCGCCGCGGCGTGCGCCCGAGCAGGCGTGCGGCTCAGCCTCTGCGCCCCACAGCTTCGGACCAGACAGGCCGAGCGCGCAGAATCATCCCCGACAGCGCGGGGCTCGGCGCCTGTTACCGGTCCACGAGTGGCGCTACGAGGCCCTTTGTCAACAGGAGAAATCGTGCGAGCGTTGAGGAGGACGAGAAGAACGCGCACCGCGAGCAGGTCAGGCTCCACCACGCTCCTCCACGGCCTTAAGGTAGAAAAATATTAATAAAAACCCAGCGCGGTCCGGCTGCAGCGTGCCCCCCGCCCGCCGCGATGCAGCCTCGCTCCGGCGGCGCAGCCCCGGCTCCCCGGCGGCCGCTCTCTTCACCACCTTCAATGAAACTTTCGAGGCCTCGCTCGGGGACGGGCGTGTCCCCGGGCCAATGGAAAGGCGGCTCCAGAGCTGGGGCGCGGGGAGTCCGCCCCTACGCGGCCAGCGAGGCGGGCACAGTGCACGAGCGCGGACGGCGAGCTTCCACGCGTGGCGTGGGCGCGAAGGGAGAGGTCTGGCCCCTCCAGCCGGGTGGACTTGACGCGTTCTCTCGGCACTGCTCTGCCGCTGCTCGCTGGGTGCTGTCATTCTGCAGACGCAGAAGGCACACATCCTAGCCTCCTGCCCACGAGGCGTGCCTCGGAGCTTACCCAAACCCAGGGAACCATTTAATACACAAAGAAAAATACACAGGCGCAGCACGACAATAGGCAAGGACTTAACACAACTCTGCGGGTCTGTCACTCGCCCTCGGATCACACTTACCCACTTGCATTGATTAAGCAAAATAGAATCGGAATTAATGCAGACTAGTGGATTTGTCAACCTCTAACCTTGTGAGAAGTTTCAACTCTGAATGGACTCTGGGAAATCCGAGGTCTTTCCAAGAATAAGCATCAGTTTGCAGATGTAGATCCACTCTATACATTTTGGGAAATCTTGTTTTTGCCTCAGATCGTTTTGTTGCTTGTCATAGCTCTAGGACAGGAGCAAATAGTTCCCCGTTTCCCCTAATAACCTCCTTTTTTCTTGTTCTCTAGGAAAGATCTAGAGAAATCTGGCTCTAGCTGGGAGAGGTCAATGTGTTTGGGTCCTTCATTTCAAGATCATCCAGGAGTGGGGAAATGTGCTAGAGCACTGTTGGGACCCTCAGGACTACAAGGCACATGACCTTCTGATCTAGGGAGGACCATTCAGAACTGGCACTTGCATCAAGAGAACAGGAAGAATTTGACTGCCCTTCTGCACCCGCCTTCTGGCCTTGTGTATTGGTTGGAGAGAATGGAAGTCTGCTGATGAGCAGTGTGCAAACCTTGGTTCTCTGTGTTCACCTCCCTTTCTTGAGATACATTAAGCTTGTGTTTTGAGGTCAGGCCTCCACAAATTCTCTGAGAATGGTTGTGAATTATTATTATTATTATTATTATTATTATGGCTAGAGGCAGCAAAATCATCTGAAGACACCTCAAAACTTAGACCATTTAATGTGTTCTGGAGCCCTCTAGAAGCTTAGATATCTAAACTCCAAAAGTAGTAAGTCCAACAGTAAAGCTAGAAGAAATGATAGAAACTTAAATAACCAGCAAATTGTTGACTCTTATCAAGAAACGTTTTGTGTTTTGTAGAAGGCCAAGATAAATCTGCACCCATTTTCCCAGGAATCTACCATTTTGATGTTCACAGGTGGCTCTCTCACCTCTCTCTCTCTCTCTCTCTCTCTCTCTCTCTCTCTCTCTCTCTGACACAACCTGTTTTAAGATCTAATTAAGAAGTCTGAAAACCCTCCCGAATTTTAAATAATATTGTATCACCACATGAATCCTTAACTTTTCAGAATATTTTGTCATGATTTTGGTAGGCTTCCCATTATAACAATTGTCTCAATTTTTGCAAAATAACTATGTTGGATACCTAAGTAGGAGACACAAGAATCCCAGCAGATAGCTGATCTTACCACATAGACAGTTCTTGCTTTCTCTGCCCCATTGTGTGCCAATTTAGCTGTTTAGTTTTTTAGAGATGTTGATACCTGGATCTTACTTCTTGGTCTTACCAACACGTATACTGAAGGAGAAGTTTCAATTGT
This sequence comes from Lyroderma lyra, assembly GCA_004026885.1. Classification (NCBI taxonomy): domain Eukaryota; kingdom Metazoa; phylum Chordata; class Mammalia; order Chiroptera; family Megadermatidae; genus Lyroderma; species Lyroderma lyra. The sequence goes on from PVJL010008383.1 coordinate 14,436, forward strand.
GCAGACTACCTCAATCTAGGGTGTTCCATCCTGGCTGCATGTCACAGTGCCCTGGAAAGCTTTCTGTCAGATTAGAGAACTAAAGGTCCTCATCCACATATCACAACTCAGGAAACATACCATCATTTTTCAAAACTAGCATCACACACACACACACACACACACACACACACACACACAAATCCATCTTTCTGGAACTGTATTTTCACACTGTGGTTGACACAACATGCATATCAGTAGCCAGTGGCATTGTCTTTACAAGGGCTCTTTTACCCTAAAATTTCCCTAATCTGATGAGCAGCATCTAGTGTCTAGATGGGCTTATTTGTAAGGACTGTCCAGCCCACTGGATTTTGGTCCCAGTGTTCAGGAGCCTTGCTTGGCTAGTGACCTCCATCCTTAAACTGAGCATGACCTTGCCCAAAACCTGGTACGAGGTAGGAAATGCTTCAGGGAGGAAAATCAACTACCTAGAATACCTTAAATATATGTTTTTGTTATTTGATGAGTATCTAAAGCATACGACCATGTTTCACACAGGTAATGAATTGAGCACCAGTCACCCTATGCCTCTCTGTATCCGCATGGACAATGGGTGGCTTCCCTGGATCATTACTGACACTTGAGTGCCTCAGGTTCCTCCTCTGTAAGTTGAGGAAAGTAATCAAACCTATCGAATATAGAGTGCTATACAGATAGAGGTCATTTGTAGGGTGCTAAGAGAAGTGCCTGGTGCATAGTAATCATTCAGTAAGTATTAGCTGCTATTGTTGTTACTGGAAAACAAGGATTGGTCCTACATTTCGGAAACTGTTATGCTGAGACACAGCAACCTGCTGTTATACTGAGAGAGATGAACTACCTCTTACTAATCTGCTTAAAAATTGTGACACGCTCAAGTGATAGATATTTTCCTAAGTGCTTGATTTTAGCCACAAAGAATATTCCTTCATGCTTTGCATGAATTCATCTCACCTATATAGCTGTTACCTTTTCTGAACTTGACTCAATGTTACACTCAGACAGAAGCATTCAAAAATACCATCTGTGCCTCAAATGCTAATTTTTCTCTAACATGCTCAGAGTTAATAATCTTTTTCAGGGTATGTCAATTATGATTCTCAAATCTTGTAAACTTCTTTTAGAAGAACTCAGAGATGTCTAAATGGTAACTTTACAAAAAACAGTATCTCCCAAAGGGATACAAAAGTTGTCAACCTGGCTTTTTCTCCTCCCACTGAAATCTGCCAAAATCCTTCGGCGCCATCTAGTAGAGACTGTGGTACATTTGCCAACTTAAAGATGTCTGCTGCGTTGGTAACATGTGTTCTCTTTACACAGATACTAACGTAATATTTTTAGGTATATACATTTCTATGTTTTCATTTATAAGTCACAATATTTGTTTAGAGGTTATTTTAGTCAGGAGCCACATGGTTTTTGGCTCTACTGCTTGTAAAAACTTGGAAGCAGAATAAAAGCCTTTCTTCTTTTTGCTAATATATTCTGTGGTTGCAATTTTTTTAAAAAAAAATCTGTTAATGTAATGTTTACAGCAGAAGTATTTTCAAGGTTTCCAAATTCCAAAAACTAGGCAACTTCTAGTAATTTGTTGGAGACGTCATCTTATTATACTTCTGCTGAAGAATTTATTCCCCATATTTATTCCATAGTCACCTAGAGAAAGTGCATGCATTTCCCATTTCACTGTCTCTGACACCTGACTCTTACATACCATCTTCCTGCTGGGTAACATAAAGTATATACCATATCCTGAACTCCAATTTGTGTGTTGTGTTATGGGCCCAGAATCTGAAGCAGACTGCTAATTCGGTGTCTGTTATTTAAGAACCTTGGAAAAAACTCAGCTAACTGACACGTATATGTCCCTTATTTTTTCCAATCAGGGTATAAACGAAATTTCATCTATAAAATAAAGCAAGCTAAAAAGCAGGCTATATAGCAAAATATTGTTTCCAAATGAATTCTGTTCTATTTATTTGCTTCTCCCTCTCTCTCTCTCTCTCTCTCTCTACACACACACACACACACACACACACACACACACACACATCCTTAACTGTGTAACAAAAATTACATATGAAAATAAAAGAATATGTAAAATTTTATTTGTGTTTTTGTAAGTTGACATCTAAAGGAAGACGTTATGAACTCGTAAGAAGATTGCTCCATAGAAGTTGGTGACTCGCCTTGGGCACACAAGCTCCAGATGGCTGACACTAAAATATGGAAACCACCATTCATTATTCACAACAAACACCATCAGCAGATTTTTATCTCAGGGGTTGTCTAGCTGATTTCTGTGTATTTGCTCTTGAAACCTTTGAAGAGGATGCTGGTTTTAACATCACTTCACTGAGAAAGATTTATCAAAGTGTAGGAAGAGTTTTAAGAATTTGGGGAACAATTTAGTGGTGAAATATAAAAATTCAAAGCAACTTACTAAGTAAAAACATTTCAAGTTTCCTTTTTTTATTTCATTTATTTTCTTATCGTTAAATTTATTGGAGTGACATTGGTTAGCAAAAATTACATAGGTTCCAGTAGAAGAAGCAAACTGTCACTATTTGCAGATGACATGATCCTTTATAGAGAAAATTCCCAAGACTCCACTAGAAAACTATTAAAAACAATAAGTGAATATGATAAAGTTGCAGGATAAAAAAATCAATGAACAAAAATCAATTGCATTTCTATATACAAACAATGAAATTTCAGGAAAAGAAATGAGAAAATCAATACCTTTCGCAGTTGCAACAGAAAGAATAAAATACCTTGGAATTCACAAAGACCATGACAGACTTATACACTGAAAACTATAAGACACTATTAAAAGAAATTGAAGAGTACACAAAGAAATGGAAAGATATTTTGTGTTCAAGGATCAGAAGACTCGACATTGTTAAAATGGCTGTATTACCCAAATCAATATACAGATTTAATGCAATTACCATCAAACTTCCACAGACATTCTTTCATGAAATAGAGTTTTAAAAAATGATCAGATTTGCATAGAACTACAAAAGACCTCAAATAGCCAAAGCATTCCTATATAAAAAGAATCAGGCTGGTGATATAACATGCCCTGATTTCAAGTCTTTTTTTCCTTTACCTGTAACTACTGAAATGGAAAAAGACTCCTTGTATATATCCTAATAGGTATTTATTAGTTAATAAATACACATTTTAGAATGATTTGGATTCCATTTGTATTTGTTGGAACTCCATCAAGATCTCTTCAGTAATCATAGAAATGTTCATTTGCATAGTAAGTGTAAGTCATTTTCATTCGTTGGCCTTTTAAAGAGATTTCAAATGTATGCATGCATGTGAGTTTGTACAAGTTTTGGAATTGACTACTTCTAGTTATCAATGTTATCCTATGTAACTAGGGTTTGCAGATCCCATTCAATGAACGTTGAGTCAGCTGGTTTGAAGTTTCATTCACTTACTCTCCTGCAGTGCCACCTTTTGGTTAAAAGTATATTGAAAAAATACCAGTACGTGGAACAAAAAACAAGCACAATCAACGAACTATTGCAGCCAGTGAGCAGAAGCAACACAATGACTGCCTTCATGAAGTGGCCATCTAGTAAGGAAAGACAGATATTAATCAAGTAATTATGAATAATCAACTAAATAATACATGTGTGCAAAAGACTATCAAGAAGGCATTATGGAATAGTATAAATGGTGAGTCTGACTCCCATTGAGTTCAAGAACAGATTCCTCGAGAAGGTAGTGTTTCTTGCATGTTGAAGGGTAACTGGATTCTGCAGAGTGTAAACTCTGTGAGGGCAGGGACTTTGTTTTGTTTAGTGCTGCAACCCCAGAATCTAAAACAGGGTGTGGTCCATAGCAGACACTGTTGAATAAATAAAGGAGTTTTCTAGGTGAGGAGAAAGGGGATAACATGAGGCGGAGGAACAGCCATCTTCCTGGAAGAAGAAGAGAGGATGATGGGAAGAGGGAATTATGAGGCAGTTCACATCAATTTCCGTATTCCACCACTGGTTCCTCCCTGGCTTAAACAATTTTACAGATCATATGGTTTTCAATCAGATCCTTTCTATCTTCTTTTTAATTCAATTATAAAAGTTAGAAACAGTTGCTCAGCACAAGTAGAATAATTAATACAGGTAGGCATATTATAGGAATAAGGACAGTAGACACCTGAAACCTGAGAAGTCAGCCAGCCCACATTGGCCCATCCTTGCTCAGCTGCTGTCAATTGCAGACTTGAGATTCAGTCAGAGATCACTGGTGGGAAGTCAAGAGACTTGGATCATTGTATTGCAGCTCCGGCAGCCTCTTGCTGAAGTGATGCTAAATAAGACACTTGATCTTTCTGAATTTTGTGGGGTTTTTCCCCTACTTGAGGTTTGCGTGTGTTTAATCTGCTTTTTAACAAATCTTTATACAGAGAGAACATATTTATATGAGTTCTCTGGGCCTGTGACAATAGTGTAGCCAACAAGATGCTATTCTTTAGGCTCAGAATGTATTCGTGTTGCCCATTTACTTCTCAGTAGATGGGAGGCATTGGTGGTTACAAGTAACGCTTCACCACACTTGTCAAACAAGCAAAGCATACACTGTTGGTGAACTTCCCAACTCCAAAAAGTCCAGTAAGTTTTCTCCAGTGTGAAACTTTCTCTGGCTTACCCAACAATGAGATAAACATCGTGGGTTTTTCCAAGATTCTTTTAGGTCCTTCAAACAAGTGTTTTGCTTGTTTGTTTTGAGATATGAAGAAATGGCCCCTCTTACTAAAATAAACATAAGACTCCCATCTCCCTTCCCCCAAGTCTGAAGCAAGACCTCCAGCTCAGAATACCTCAATAAGAGGGGTCTTCAGTCTCACTGCCATCTAGCCAGCCCTTGGGTTCACCTTTCCTCCTTTCCTAAAGGAGGAGGAGATGTCTTTTCTTGTATTCTATTAAAACAACCAAGAAAAGTAGGCATTTTAAAAACAAAGCTTGCTACAAAATAAAAAATGTACAAATACACCACGAATGGTATAAGTTTGTGATGTTACACATGTCAAAGAATAACAACTTTTTGAGATGCCGTAAAAAAATTGGTCTCCCACCTTGTGTGAGTCCAGGACCAGCTACACAATTTACGAACCCCAGTGCAAGATGAAAATGTGGGCTCCTTGTTCAAAAAGCAGAAAAAATGTGTTGCTAAGAATACTAAAATTATAAAACTTTTCCCTTTCTTCCATGGTCTTTCTCCCAAACTGTCATGACATTTTTTTATTTGCCATTTAATGCCATTCTAGGTGAAGAAAAATTTTAATTTAAATTATTTAAGTGATAGTAGGCTCTCCATTAACCACAACTCAGGCAACCAACACTCTCAAGCAACCAGCAAAAATGTTTGGGATAGTATACCATTTTTGCTGGTTGCTTGAGATTTTGATGGTTGCTTGAGAGTGCCAATTGCTTCAGTTCTGGTTAACAGAGAGTCTACTCACATGTATAGGGCATCTACCAATCCCCATAGGTGCCAGTAAACCGAGAGTCTACTATCATAGCAAGAATTTAAATATAAATCTTTATATTTATATTTTGCAATGCCAGTTTTAAATGCAAATAAAATATAAGAGCAATTTATTCTTGCACAGAATCATTGGGATCATATTGTTGTTAACAAAACTGTTGACATCCTACACAAAACCAATTCAACATTTTTTATTTCATTTCTTGGTACATTCACATGCTACCTTTCAGCTTACTGATGAGTAAGAAGGGACTAAAAGGAAAAGGAACTACAGGTTGCCTTTTATTTTTCTTCTTCCTTCACGTTCAGTGTAAATGATTGGCTAACACAGGACCGTACTACAGGTCCTTGAATAATGTCGTTTCATTCAATGTCATTTTACTTTACATCATTTTGTTCTAACATCGATGAGATGCTGTGGATCTTATTAATAACTCTTGTTTATATCAATTAGCAAGTGGTAACATTGGTTTCACTATATTGTGTCTTTTTGCTTAAAGGTACAGAACCTATCAAAAATGTTAAGTGAGTTTCTAACATGGGTATGAAAAGATATGACAGATGGGATTCCTTGGTCATTAGTGGTTCTTACAATGTCATTGCCTTCTTTCTTACTTCAAAGCAAATTCTTGTTCAAAAAGGAAGTATGGCCTCTGGGAACTGTCATTTCTCCCTCCACCTTTCCTTAGTCATAGGTATCACTTACCTAGGATTTCTCTGAACAGTGGGTCCACTGGAATTCTGTGTTCATGGGCATCGGGAAGGACAAATGTGAATGGAGCTACAGAAAACAGTGAACATGCATGTTGCATGTATTTCCCCTGCTCGTGCCATGCTCCATTTTCCTGGGAACTTCACATGCAAAACACAAGCTCAAAGAAAAAATTATTAAAAATTGTAAGACAGGAAGAACAGAGAATTAAATAAAGTGCAGGGCACTCTGGGAGCAGGGATGGTGGTGGGTGGGCTGTGTGACGTGTCAGGGGTTCACTCATGAAACCAGCTCCAGGTGAGTAGACTTGATTTTCCTGGCCCCTCACTCAGCACCTCTTCTCCAGCTGTGTGGTTCTTGGTGTTGGTTCACCTGGACAGGTAGCTCCATTCCAAGAAGAATTTTAACAGCTTAAGTGGTTACAACCTATCATAGCCTACCTGCTTAGGATCCAACTACATAGTTTTGAGTTCTACTCTAAATAACTTCCTAAGATAAAAATCTGTGTTTCAAGGTTTTCCTGATAGTATGCCTACGTCCCAGAAAATTATCTCCTGGAACCCTCACCCCAAGTGTGCCTCAGTCCCCCCTATTATCCCTCACCATATACACCTTCAAGAAGCTGGACTTGTATAAACCTACTCATGAAGTTTTTCAGTATTATTAGACTTTAACAATTCAATAACAAAAGTGAGCAATAACAGAATTAACATCATGACAATATAAATTAAAAGAAAAAAACAGACTGAGGGGTATATTCACAACATATGAGTATATGCAAGTGGGTTGCAGTTGCTATCCATATTATTTATATTAGAAAATTTACCTAGCAGAAAAATAAACTAACACATGGGAAGATATTCAGTCTTACTAAAAACTAAGATTAGAAAAATTTTAATGAAGTGTAATTTTTCATCCGTGAAATAAATTATTAACATTAACATAAAGAATGTGGCAAAATATACCATACCTGAATTCTATATAAACTTACCCAAAGGACTGACCCAAAATAGGAGAGAAATTTTTGTCATAAAATACTCATCAAAATATAGTTTCATAATGTAGAAAAACCAGAAATATACTGATTATCTAGAAATCAGGAACTGGATTAATAGATTTTATTTATAGTGTATTCATAAACTATTATTCAATATTTTAATTATTCATAGTAGCAAGACATTTCTGATATGTTAAGTCAAAAGAACACAAATTTCTATGATTACATTGTATAAAATGAAGCTTGCTAAATAATAGAACAAATTAATACAGCTTGATGTATTCAATTATACATTATAATATTTCACCCCTTTTACCTTGGTTTGCAGCAACATTTTATAGTATTTCTTGGTCAATCATAATTTTTTATTGTGATTAAATTCATATACAATTTAATTTTCTCAGTAATTATATGGTACTCTAACTTATGGTTTCTCATATGCAAGCCCAACTTAACATAAGGTTTGGTATAAATATAGAATGAGAAAAATATATTTGAACATACTTAATAACCTGCAAAATATGAAATACACGCAGTCTGACAATTAAGTTTGCGAACTCATCCTAGAAAAAGTGCTTCATACCTCATTGCTGGATATCACTATGCAACTTCAGAGTACTCCCCTTTGGGAAGCTATGCGCTGATGCCAGCACCTAGTCCACCCTTCAAAGTAATTTTGGAACTCTTTTTCCGGAATGGCCATCAGAGCTGTCGTCATATGACCCTTGATGTCCTAAATGTCATCAAAATGTCTTCTTTTCAATATTTTCTTTATCTTCAGGTAAAGAAAAAAGTCAGTTGGAAGCACACCACATGCGTAGGGAGGATGTTCCAATACAGTATCTGTGTACTGGCCAAAAACTGGCTCACAGACAGTGACTCATGAGCTGGTGGTGCATTGTCGTGATGCAAGAGCCATGAGTTGGCAAAAAGTTCAGGTTGTTTTTCTCTTTTTCATGTAGCCTTTTCAACATTTTCAAATAGTAAACTTGGTTGACTTTTATCCAGTTGGTACAAATTCATAACGACCCAACCTCTCTAATATCAAAAAAGGTTTAGCAACATCATTTTGACTCTTGATTTGGACTGACAGAAATTTTTGGGTGGGAGAGTATTGGCTGACTTTCATTGTACAATTTGACACTTTGTTTCAGGGTTGTATTGATACACCCATGTTTCATTGCCGGTCCCAAAACATCATCTTGCTTCTCCAAAAGGTCTTGGCAAACTTCAACTCTCCTTTGCTTTTGTTCATTGGTGACCTTCTCTGAGACCACTTACGCACACACCTTTCTCATGCCAAGATTTTTAGTGAAGATTTTCCTGTTTCTCTATTGATGTTTACTTGGTCTGCTATGCTTCTCACAGTCAGCTGCCAATTTTGATGCACAATTTGACAAATATTTGCAATCTTTTTGGCAGTTCTGCTCATTAATGGCTGCTCTGACCTCTCTTCATCAGTAATATTTTGCTTCCCTCAGAAAAATGTTTAGTCCATTTGTACACTGTTGTTTTCTTCATAGCATTATCCCCATAAACTTGAACTAACATGTCCCTGATTTCACTTCCACTTTTGCCAAGTTTAACAAGAAATTTAATGTTTGTTTGTTGCTCTAATTCAAACTCCAACATTCTCACAACAGCACACAAAAATACTCAACAACAATAATGAATGCCACTCAACAATATAACACCACACATCGACATGAACACAGCTGCGAGACACAGATATACCAAGGTTATGAAACCTTACTGAGTTGTTTGTACAGTGCTGCCAACATAACCGCATGGTAGCAAGTTCACGAACTTAATTGTCAGTCCTCACAAACCAATATGTAATACCATTATCATCATTGTCATAATTTTTAATGTCTTCTTTTTTAAATTATCAGCTTTGAGAAGAACTTTCCAACAAATAATGTATGTACTAAGCATATTTTTCCCCAGGAGTTTTCATTCCTTTTGTTTTATGCACTGTAAGAGAAAATCTTATTAGACTTGAAAACTTGGTAGAACCTCAAATTTAAGTAAAGCAGCTTTGAGGGCATTTCTTTTCCCTGTGGGGTTAGCAATATGTTACTTAAGCCACTTTCTAAAACATGTCAGCATTAGTAATTTCAGGAAGAAGTTCTGATCTAGAATGGAAGCATAGCACAACTAAGTGGACAGACATGAGTCAGAAAATCAGAAAATCTGTGTGTGTGCAGTTGTCTTCACAGGGTCCTTACCAATGCACATGGAATAAGCCACAGCAATTTACTGTACTATGGTTTTAGCAGCTACAAAAACTAAGCAATGCTATTAATAACCCTTATTTCTCAGAGTTTTATTATGAAGACCAAATGCATTTTATACTATAAAGCTTTGTATAACTATTTACATAGAGCTTAGAGACTTCTTGAAAAATGGGCTCCAGACTTTTGGATCACACATATCTATCACAAAAACGTTTTGTGCATATGCCTCAACTGTGAGTAATTATATACTTTTAAGTTATAAGTTATACTATGTAGGTATTACACATTTTATGTACATCTGGTAATAGTTATATGTATCATAGTATCTATGATATCTTTATTTAGTAATATTTTATTATTATATACACACATGAATACATCTCCCTAACATTATCTAATATATTAAGGCACAATACAAATTTAGGGCAAGGATCACCATCAATGAGACATGTTTCAAGCATTTCTTGCTAGTGTTGAAGTTTCATGTCTACTTCTTCTTAGAGCTGCTTCAACAATCATTACTTCTGTGGAAACCCCACAACAGTGGTTTAACAAAACCAGAATTTGTTTTTCGCACATGCCAAGAGCCCTGAGATGGGTGGGCCTAGGCTGGTGCATCAGTCTACTGTTCATCTCCTGCATCGCAGGCTGTTTTGGACCTTGTACCCTAGGATCGTTAGCATTGATTTCCTTCATGGTAAGTTTCACGTATGTAAGACAGCAGCTCTGCTTTTTAGGCTGGAAGAAGAAAACAGGGAAGTCACATATTCACTATTTAGTGTGTCCAGGTGCATCATGAGGAGAAAGGTTAGGTTAAGAGGTCGTGACTCAGTCTCCCTTTCCCTTGCCTCTGAACTGTACTTTCTGCCTCCTTCACGACTCATGGCATGGAGGTTTGTGATGTATTCAAGGTCTCCTAGCCAGGGTAGGACAGTGTTAAGATCATCAGCCAAGTGGGCAGCAGAAAGATGGGACTAGAGTCCCTCCCAGTGCCCCCCAGTGGCTCCAGGACAGCAGGCACCATGTGTATCACACATAGGCACTGCCTGCATTCAGTAAGGGGCTTCGCCTGTGCTCCTCACCCTCAGAACCCCTGTCCTGGCTGGGATTGGCCCTTGAGCTCACCACAACATACATCTACACATTACAGCAAATATGGCAGTCTTTGCATGCAGAACTTCAAAGGGATCAAAGAATGAGTTGAGAATAACTGAACCCACACTGTGAGATGAAAACACTCTGGCCCCAAGCCCTTATCACCAGATGAACCTATTGGCCATACCTGGAATTGCTATGCAATGTTATTCAACCTCATTAACGTTCTTGCAGTTGCTCCTCACAGTGAAATCGGGGAGGTTAGGGAAGCTTTTTCTAATCCTCTCCAGGAGAAAAATAACAGGGTGTGGAGGGGGCTGGGTTGTGGCTGGGGGAAGGGCATTTGAAGTTAAACAAATCTACATTAAAATTCCAACTTGTGCACCTAGAAGCTATACAACCTAAGATAAGTTATTTAAAATTGTGCATTTTTGTTTCTGTCAAAGTAATGAAGGTGAAGTGTGGCCAGAGAGAATAAAAAAACTCACAATATGCATAGAAAGCAAGGATCTGGCCACTTGGGTGAAGGACTGCTGGGAAGGAAGAAATGGCTTAATCATTTTCCCAGAAGTGTGAAAGTTAAGCAGAATATAGTCACTATAATGATGATACCTTGCATTTATCTGGCTCTTTTCTCTTAAGAGCTCAGAGTGCTTCTCAGACATTATCTCATTAATTTGCAAATCATTTGTGGGAGTTAGGTAGGAATGAAGCCAGACAAAAGTTTCTAGCTTATCACTTTACTAAGAGCCAGAGACTACTTCCCATGCAAGTAGACGTACTTTCTGCGCATAGATAAGCTATTACACAAGTCATAAGCACCAGAAGATTCATTTGCAGATGCTTGTTATCTTTAAAATAACACATACCTTTCAGAAGGCAAATTATTGTAACAAAAGTCTACTTCTTTGATTTCTTGAGAAATGAAAGTGTTTATGGAGTTTTGCTCCCAGAAGTGAAATGGAAAAGCAGTGAAAATCAAACTTATTAATGTATTTAATACACATAAATTTTTGCTTTCTCCCCAGCACATGGTAATGATTGGAGGGAGTATGATTGCACTTTGAGAGCTAACTGTAAGATCAACACAAAACTGATGAGGTCAGAAATATGCGAAGTCACCTTAAATACACAAAATAAGGCACAAGCCAACATGATTCAATTACATTGCTTGAAGATACAAGGGCCGTCCAGAAAAAAATCCAGCCATAAATGCTTCTATTTTTCATATTACATGGCTGGGTACTTTCCAGACAGCCCTCTTATTAATACATCTAAAGACAGAAAATGCCAATTAAAAGGAATAGAAAAGCATGGAGAGTAGGAAGTAATATTTCCTAGTGACCAAATAAACACTGCACCAGAAAAGGAGACTCGATCGATACCAATATTTGGTCCCATTAGCCAGGCAGTTCCTAGAGGGAATATTTCCTTGGACAATTGTTTTTGGCACAAGGAAGAGGAGGCAAACATGAGGTCCCCAGACACATAGTCTGGGAATGGACCTCCAGCACGGGGGACAGGCCAGGCAGAGAGCAAAGCCTGGTCAACAACAGTGCACCCTGGCTGCCTTAGGTCAGGTTTCCTGGAAGCAGAGCCTGAGGGGGATCCTGATGCAAGTGCTTTACTGTGGGGGCCCTCAAGAGAAGAGGGAGAGAAGCAGGTGGGCGGGGGACACAAGCTAAGACACAAGGCAGGACTCACAGAGAACAGCATCAGCGTATGTGCAAGGAACACTCAGAAATGCGAAGTACATTGAAGGGCAGACCCCACTTTAACTCGTTTTCCATTTGCCCCCAGAATATTCCCTGGGGGTGCAGCGTTTACACTGAGATAACTCACAGATTACAGTCCTAACCTTACCCCCAAAGTTTGTAATAAAATTTCTCCCTTTTATTATAATTTTTGCATGGTTTAGTATATTCATAGTCTTTGGAAACAAATGACATCATTTTATTTATAGCATTCTGGTTTTAGTAGCAGTATTTCCATTTACAAAATATAGTAGTTCTGGATATTTTCAACCAAATTCTAGAAACTAGCATTCCTACAGGTGAAAAAAAAATATTAAATACTGACCATCATATCCATTTCTATTACATTAAGACTAGAGACAAGTTCTGATTAGAAATAACTGCAAGGACAGTTTTTATATTTTATTTTGACATTGAAAATCAGTCAGATTTGCTTCCGCCTCAAAGAGCATGTTTATGTAAAATTAATGAATGCGGCAGTGAGTTGCACCTTTTTTCTAAACAGGAAATGGGTTAAGAAACAGACTGCTATTGTACCCCTTTGTCAGTTAGTCACTGGCCACAGCCACCCAGGGTGTGTGGTGGGATCATACCCTCCCCGGAGAGCTGTCCCCTATTCCAGCAAGAACCATGCTCTGCAAAGGGACAGCTGTGATCACTAGCAGCCAATACTCAAAGCATGCCTGCTGAGGTGACAAAGTCCAGGTGTGAGGACATTTCTTGCAGTGGCTTTTGCTCTGCTTAGTGACCAGGAAACTGAGAGCACTGACAGTCTCTCCCAGAACATACATGTTGAAGGACTCATTCTTTCCTCACTAGAACATCTTCCTTTCCCTCAATAAACCCACATGCAAGCTACCCATAAACAAACTAATAAAACAAAATAATAAATCGGTCAGTCATGTGAAACAGGTGTTCAGTAAAACCTATGGAAGTCCTTCTCTTCTTCAAGCATAATGGTGCAACAACTCCTCCTCTTCTCTCCTATTTAAATTCTATCGATCAACTTATGCAATAGTTGTTTGAGCATTTGCTCTATTTTAGGCAATGTCTTTGGTTCTAGACACACAGGGTGAACCACGGAGATTCTGTCCTTATGTCCATCCAGTCCAGTGTAGGACATTTAAGAAGTCACCACACCTGGCATGCATTGTAGGTCCTATGGAAAAAAAAAGAAAGAAAGAAGAAAAAACGTTGGGTGACAAAGCTGGTGTTCTCTCCTTCTTGATTTAGTGCATTTCCTGATAATCCTCATGTCAGGTCTTTCCCTGCCCAAGTGGACACTTGCCAATTAGGTCTGCTTTGCTTCTCTGCAAGAGTCAGACAGATGCTTTGAGTTGGGCCCTTCTGGTATAATGCGTTGCAATCTTGTCCCACATAGTGGCCCAAATGTGGTTTGACAACTCTCCCTTACAGAGTAGTCATGAATCCAAGCCAATGACAACAAGTATGATTTCTAATATATTTTCTGTATAAGAAAAGGATTAGAAGTGGGCATTGATATTGGCTGAATGCCTTGGACATGTACCTAGGCAAATGGTTTTGATTTCATTCCACATGAAAACACCACGTTCTTTTTTTTTTTCTTTTACTGTTTCACAATCTCTGCTTTCCCTCCCCAAAGAGCTCAGTGTGCCTGTCTTCTTGTGAAGGTCTTCTCATTTTTCAATCTCAGCTTCAGATCACGTACCTATTTGCCCAATCTGTAGTTTCCATTTCCTCTCCCCATTCTCTCATTCTTCTATTTTTCAGTGACATTTTTTCCTTCATAGCACTTACTACTATTTAAAATTGTGTGTGTGTGTGTGTGTGTGTGTGTGTGTGTGTGCATACGCACACGCACGTGTTTATTCACATCTATCACACTAGACTGCAAGCCCCATGAGGGCTGCAAACCTGTTTTGTTCATCATTCCTATCCAAATACCAGCAAAGTGTCTGCCACAGAAAACACACTCACTAAATATTTGAGGATGCAGTGTGCTGCTGTGGTTAAAAACATGGGCCCTAGAGTCAGACTGCCTGGGTTTGAATCCTGGCCGACCATTTACTAGCTACGGGGCCTTCAATCTCTCTCTAAGCCTCGATTTCTTCATCAATAATGAGAAAACTGATAGCACCAATATTTTTGGTGCTATGCCACTATTTAGATGCAGTACTTTAGGTAACATGCTTAGATAAATGCCTGGTATATGATAAGCACTTAATAATGTAAGCTACCTTTTTTTGGTAGCTTGGATCAAGGGGTAAAATGTGTGGTACTAATAGCTATATTTGCAAGAAGCAACCGAGTCAGAAAAATGAACACTTTCAGACTTATTATTGATCATTTTCCCTGAAGATTTCCGAGATTGTTTTCTTTGCTTTTCAATTACCCATTCCCTTCCTGGTGAGAGATGGGAAGGTGAACTCTTAATTGTCCTAGGTGCTCCCCCTGCTGGTCTCCCTGTTGGACGCAGAAAAGCAGAGGCAGGAAACACTCCTTGCTAACCAGGTATGTGTGGCATCATTCCCAGCACTACACAGGCTGATAAATCACTATCGCAGGTGAGGGACAAACTTCTGCATGACTGAGCCCTCCAGGGAGGGGACAGTCAGGGCTGTTCACCATAAAACACCTACCTTATGATAGAACCTCATAAACACAGACACCAAGGAAAACAATTCTTTGCAAATGGAAAAGAAAAGATTAAGTGAGATGAATTTACTTCATTATCCACAAAGAAGAAATGACATTTATGGAGACATAAAGAAAAAATAATCCTGTCCACAAGACATTTACAATCTAGGAATTCAAGCGAGGCTCAAATTAGGCTGATGCTTGTCATAATAAAAAATAAAATAAAATAAAAATGTGAGAATTTGCCCATATTACAATCATGAAAAGCATTTGCTTAGACAGAAAATGTTCCCTTCATGAAAGGCTTTCCAATACTTGAGTATGAACAGAGTGTAGATTCTTGATTTCAGAGGCATTATCTGTGGACTTAAAGAATGTTAGTAAAATTGAAATAAAGTTCTTTAGATGAGGGATCACTTATTCTCAATTGCTCTGATAAACATAAGTTCTGAGCTCAAGTACCATGGACATATTCCTGCTAATTCTTTGTCTGTAGAACAAATTGCCAGTGTTCGCTGAGGAGACTCTTCAAGGTCCTATGAAAAAGCAACCCTCACAAATATCAATCAAGAAGAAGCAAAGATTATATGCAGAGATGGTTCTCTCTTATTTTAATTTCTCAATCTCTCATTTTGTTTTTTTTTAATCTATTCCATCATTTTACCTGTAGGGATACCTGGCAGGCTAATTGATTTAGCTTGATCAGAGGAAACAGGGCTAACCTAGGTGAGCCTTGAGCAACTTGGAACAGAGATGGGTACCAGCACACAGGTCAGTAAAATAACTTTAGTGAAAAAAATATAGGGTTGGCCTTGTCTTCATCCCATCTCTCCAACTTCTAACCTCCTCGACCTTTCCCCTTTAAACCCCTCTATCTCTTCTTCCTATCTCATGTATATGCTTATTGTATACAGTACCACACTTTTGTGTGCTACCTCAGAGTTTTTCTCCTTTATTAAAAAAAGAAGAAAAAGCCATGTCTATAGATCATAATCAGAAAATCACAGTCCATGAGCTTAGTCTAGTCTATTGCTTATTTTTATAAATAAAGTTTTATCGGGACACAGCCACATTCATTTGTTAACACGTTGTCTATGGCTGCTTTTTTTCTGGAATGGCCAAGTTGAGTAGTGAGTTTCCACAGAGATGATATGGCTTGCAAAATCCAATATTTATCTGGCCCTTTATAGGAAATGTTTGCCAATCCTGCTATTGATCCTCTGGTTTCTCTATGTTCAATGGACAATGTTCATTGCAGCATGATTTCCTGATTACCTACATTGGACCAAAACATCATTGAAGGCAAGGTGGTGTTTCCTTTACTTCTCGATTTATGCCATATTAGTGACATTGCTCAATAAATGTTTCAGGCAATCAAATGATCAAATTAAATCAATTAAGTCTGCAAAAAATTCCATTTCATTGTGTTCCCACTTAAGAACTGTAATAGAGGCTGAGAATACCAACATCAATAGGCTCTCAGTCTCTGTTTTGGATAAGCTCACAGATAAGAATTAGCTCATGTGATTGCATCACAAGAGCTAGTTCTTATCTGTGAGCTTATCCAAAGTTTCTACACAGCGAAGAAAACTATCAGTAGTGTGAAGAGAACAACTTATGGAATGGGAGAAAATATTTGCAAACCATACATCTGATAAGGGGTTAATTTCCAAAATATATAAAGAACTCAACTCAATAGCAAGAAAACAACCCTATTTTAAAATGATCAGAGAACTTCAATAACATTTTCCCAAAGAAGATATATAAATATCCAACATATGCATGAAAGAATGCTTGCTAAGAATCATTTTCCACTAGAGGGAATCCTGACTCAGAGAAAAAATGGCTGACTCCACGTCTGAGGCAGCAAACTAGAGTGAGCTACGATCTCTTGTGCCGGAAAGCAAAGGCCCAGAGAATGGAGGGACATGCCAAAATGACCCAGAAGACAATTTGAAGGGACCTGCCTTATTAACTTCAGGAATTCTGAGACAGTTTAAAGAGACCTACCCTATTAACTTCAGGAATTCTGAGCATTAGTAAAAACAGTCACTTATAATGCATTTTAACAAACTGAGTAAGTAAATAACATGAGTCCATACTAATACTCAAAAAAATTAAAAATGGGAGGGTAGAGAAAACATTTTTCTTATGTATAATAATATATAAGTAAAAATAAATATAAAAGAAGTGATGGGGGAGTTCCCTGGTGGTATAGTGGCTAGGCTTCAGGGCTATCAACACTGCAGCCTGGGTTCGATTCCCAGCCAGGGAACTACCCACATAAAAATAAATAAATAAATAAATAAAATATCAAGGTCAAATGTTAACCTTTAAAAAAAAAAAAAGAAGAAGTGATGGAACTCGAAAATCACCATTTTGCATTCATACACACACACACACACACACACACACACACACATATACATATTTGGCTAAGAATAATTAATAGATTCTAAAACCACCAGGAGAGATGAGGAAAGGAAATTGTTGGAAAATAGATCGTTCACAAAATCTCACCTGGTAGATTATTTACTAATTCCTAAAAGAGAATGGAAATATCTGGCAGTTGTCACTTTAACCAAGTCATCAAATTTAATTTTACTCAGTGAGATAATCCAACGTCATGTGCCTTTATGTGTGATGCCATATGGAGAACCCAACATCACCTCTGAAGTATTTAAAATGAATATAAGGAAGCCTCTAGACCTCCAGCTTAAATGAAATTCAAGGAGTATCACAGAAAAGTTAAACAATACCATGATGAGCCACTGAGACAACTCTAGAGCATCCAAACAAGAGCTGGACATTTAATAAAATAAAAGGAAAAACATAACAAACCAAATGCAAGGTGTAAACCTTGATCAAACGCTGGTTCAAGAAAAAAGCTAGAAAAGATGTTTTCAGGGCTTTGGAGGATATTTGACAATGAATTGAATATTGGATGATATTTTTAAATTACAGACTTTTTATTAGATACAATAATTACATTGTTGAAGAAAGACCTGATTCTTAGGGAAGGCCTGATGACCTATTTAGGAGTAAAATTTCATCATGTCTGCAATTTATTTTCAAATGATTAGTAACAACAACTATGTATATATATTGGTACCTACAACTATCTATATTATATATTTATATATCTCTCTACATTTACATATAGATATCGATATAATATAGATATATAGTTATAAGTATTGGTATATGAGTAGATATAGATGAAAGGGGAACAAATATGGTGAATGTTAAAAATTATTCAATCTACATAAAGACTATATACTCATAAATATTGTATTATCCTTTTAACATTTCCTATGTGTATAAAAATTTTGAAAGGTTGACGAAAAATTTAAATGTCTCTTTTAAGTATTAAATAATTCTAGAACAATATAAAAAAACAATGCTTTTTCATCAAACACACAGAGATCTTCAATAAAACTTTGTTCAATTTTGAATATTTGCTTTTAATTTAGTTGGGTGCAAGTGACAAACTGCTTATAAGATTAAATTTTCTGAGACAAATGTGTCCCATAAATGCATAGACTTTAGAAAGCTGTGAAAGCAACATGTCTTAAGTTTAAATTTATGTCTTTTCATATATGCATACTTGCATTTTTAAAATGATTTAAGCACTTTTCAAATGTCTCATTTATAGCTGAAGTAAAGCTTCTCCTGACTTTCACAACTTGAAAAAGTTAAAAAGATTAAAATTATTTCAAGCGGTTTTCTAAAGTTTATGAGAACTATGCAACAATTTTGTGACTGCATAGCTTGGCATACACCTAGTATGTTGGTTTGGTAATTACGGAGCGATGGTATGTAACATCATATTTTTGCAGTCTTGTAATTGTATTATGTGGTTCTGCAGCCAAGAGAAAAAAGTAGCAAACCACTTTTCATTTCATTTTTCCCAAAGAAAAAGAGAAACAACACCATGACAATAAAACCATTGTATTAAATTAACATGAATTTGCAAATTCAATGACTATAGAAAGTAGCTCTTTCTAGCTTTGAAGTTCCCTGGCCACAAAATGTTCACATAATTCCCCGTCATGCTTTCTTTTTTCCTCTTCCCATTTTCTCTCTCCCTTCCTCTTACCAGTTCATAGCTCTCCCTCTCACACTCAAATTCAGCCTCTCTGGAGTATCTTCGAAAACAGGGTTGGGGCAGACAAAAGTACCTGAGCTTATTCCATGAAAAAAGTTCGCAGAAGAAAATATTTCTGGGAGTTCGAAGATGAATAAAGCTTAGGAGACACAGAAATCAGCAAGCAAAAGCCCATTTGCCACTGTATCCCTGGCCATGTGGACCACGTCTACCTTTCACGTAGACTCGTCTGTGCTCCAATCACATACCTCTCACTTCTCTCCTTCCATCTCTCCTTTCCCCGTCCCTTTCTTTCCCTCCTTCACTGTCCTCCTGCCCCTTTCAGTTCAATATGCAGCATCATTGAGCTCACTGAGCAACAGCCGTGGATACCATATATTACATCATCAGTACTGGAATCTCAGGCCTACCCCTTCTCTGGCCCTCCCTTTCCCTTTGAAGTCCCTTTATATAAAAGTCATCTTGAGTGACCAGCCTAGGAAGAAATCTTTGAAACTGAGATGCTTTGAAAAATTCCCTCAGGGTGGTGCCCTATATACTAGGCACCACTTAATCTATTCAAAATATAAAAATCAATCTATCAGACACTAACCCTATCTTCAAATATTTCACAAGCAAAGTATATTGACTAGGTTTATGGAAAAGACTAACGTTATCTGCAAAATAAAGGAAACCCCATAATTACATTGTTACTATTTCTGCCCTTAAATCACATAGAATATCAAATGCAAATCAAACACTGTACTTTACTCATATCAGCAACAAGGGAGAGAGATATAGGACTCCATGACAATTCCTAAGTTCCAATGGTATAGAGCTTTAGAGACCTTTAAGCATAACTGCAGGAATACAGACTCTCTTTTCATAATATCTTACACCTGTAATAGCAACTTAGGATTTGTAACCTAGGCCCCAGACACATCCTGGCAAGTGCCCCCTAATCCGGGATAGTTAATATTAAGTATCTCTTGGAATATTTCTATTTCTCAGGCTATGCCACTTGGTAAATTCCATGGTGTTTTGGCAGGGTCTCTCCAACCCCTCCCTCCGCTAGGCTCTCAAGATTGCCAACTGAAGTGATTCCACATGACTCAGACCATCCCTGGTCCCACATCTCCTGCAAAAACCATCAGAAGTCAGTGCAAAGCTGAATAAAGCTCAAGAGAACCATCAGGTGATAATGCATTTTCCTTGAAACATCAGTCCTGGAATAACCTCTTCAATGGCCAGGTCAGGAAATTCCCCCTGGAAGCATCAAACAGGCACTACGGCTTGAAAAATAGAAAAACTGGACTGCCCCCAAGAAGGAACTAAAAGGCACCAAATTAGCAATACCACAAAGCCACAAACAAATCTGCTTCTTTCATCCTATGCTCTTGTAATTAAAAATATCAGTAATATGTAGAGTGTTCAGGAAACATTTACTGAGCACCTACTATGGCCTGGGCAGCCCTCTACCTCCCCTCTCATTACTGGCAATGAATTACACCTGCCCCCACCCACCACCTGCATTATGTATTAATAACTTCTCTCACACAACTGTAACTGCCTCTTTACTTGCTGTCTCCCCACTCCTCAATCCTAAACTCTGTGTGTTAAGGGCTGTGTCTTATTTAACATTGTATACCCAGAATATTGTAGAGTGCTTACTACACAGTAGGCACTCAGTGAGTAGTGGTGGAATAAATGAATGTTCAGTGGAGGACTTGTCAGGCACTCTGTTGGAATATAAATATGAAAAATGAATCATTTTTGAGATCTTAAAGTGTTATAGGTAGTGTGTTCAGAAATGTGTTGCATTGTTTCATTGAATCCTAACAATAGCTTTGCAAGGCAGGTACCATTATCCCAGGATTACAGAAGATGTCATTCAGAGGGGAGAAGTAAGATATCATGGCCAAGGTCATGCACAGCCAACAGAAGAATCAGAATTTGAACATCAGTCTCTCTGGTACCATAGATGTCCTCTATCCTCAAGGAACCCACGATTATCAGAGAGAAGGCACATGAAACCCAGTGACAAGGTGCTATAATCCATGCTGTTAATTACTCTTCACTCAGATTCTGTGAAGCTGCTGTGTAGCTCATCGCTGGTAGAGATGTGTGGGGTGGGGAGGGGAAGGGTAAGAAAGGTTTAAACTGAGCTGTGAAGGACAGAGAACATGGAATCTGGCAAAAATTTGTTATCAGCAAGAATATAAAAAAAAAAAACATGCTTGGGGAAACAGAGATAGCTTTGTCGTTGAAGACCAGTTGCCTTTGGAGAAGGCCAGCGTAGGTTCCCTGGTGGTGTAGTGGCTAGCCTTCCATGCGCTCAACATCGTGACCCAGGTTCGATTCCCAGGCAGGGGACCACCCTTCACCTCCCTCAAAAAATGAATTCCTCAGGAGGCAGACATTCTCTTCTCTAGGTGAGAGAGGAGCCAATCCCAGATCACAGAGAGGTGTGACTTAATCCTATTTGTCGGTCAGAAAAAATGTTCCTAGAAACAATATGGAAACAATATGGAAAAGATTCCAGCTAAAACCTAGAAGAAAGATAAATCAATAAGTGGGTGAAAGGCTGAGGGGAATTAAAGATGACCACACTTCAGAAGGTTGAGTGAACAAGTTATTGGCAGAGAACTCAAAAAGCTTGATGAGTAAATAAAGTAACATGTGTCAGATAAATTCTTTGCAGAACTACCTTATGATTGTGTTCTTACCTTCTGACCCTTCACATTGAGGTATTGGTCAAAGGCCCCAGAGGCACAAGAGACATTGGGACAGTCCATCTCATTTATTGCTGCAGAAAATCCAGGAGTTCTTGCTTCCTGGTCTTCTGGTTGTACTATCCCTCGTCATTACATCACAGCACCCTGGGCTTGAATTAACCAGGAGGAGTCATCAGAGAACATGAGTAAGTGACATGGGGACTTCTCCCTGGCATAGAACATGTAGCATGTGAATCAAGGTTCAGTGAGGACCAGAGCAGGGTGGCTAGTACCTGTGTCAGCCGTGGCAAGGGAAGTGATGATGTTATAAATTTAAGGAATATGGTGGAATGCTTATCTAGGATTTTGCAATGTGAGAGGCAAGCTTTGGCTACACTGGTCCTCAGCAGAAGAAAGAAAATACAAATTTGGTTCGTTGCAGCTTTTTCTGTGCCTCTGGGGCCTGGTGCTTATTCAGAATTGACTTCCTGCCCCCAGATGTGGGTCTACACAAGTCAGCAAGGCACATGCAAGAAAACCCATTCTAGTCCAAGGGAATTCTCTGGGATCAGCGACTGCACGGATGACCACAGTTCGGTACCAGTTTTAGTTAGAGACGTGTTTTTGAAGTTGAGCCAGCTGACAGGAGGATGGGAAAGTCTCCAGCATAGCCTGCCCTGCTGGTTCTGGGCAGGAGAAGGCACACACTGCTCTAACCCAGATCCTGCAGTGTGAGCATGGCATGCAAGGACACGGGAGGTGTTGGCCAGGAAACAGTCCATGTGACTTTATGCTGGCAGTGCCTAACAGATAAAGCTTTGCAAATTACAAAAAATAAAAAAATAAAAATAAAAAAATAAATGATGCTCCCTTTTGTAGGAATTGACTGTTTGCATTTCTTTCTTCATTTGAAAATGTTTGCTTCTCTCTTTGTAGCTAATAGTTACAAGGAGAGAAAGGCTGCATTACCTATAAAATAAAATCTTCTGCCGAGATAGGTTGTGCCACTGTAGAAGCCACGAAGGCATGAAATGATCCCTTTTGTGAACAAGAAAGTCACAGCTAAATATAAGAAGGAATGTCTGACTTAGCCCTATAAAACAGGCAACAAAAACCTAGTGCTTAAACCAAGGCTGGTGACTCAACAGGGAGCAAAACAGAGTGGGCATGATGATTTATGGACCTGTCAAACTCAGCAGTTTTCAGGTTTGTTTGGGGCAGAGTGCACAAGCCCATGTTAGCAATTGCTGGGGGGTGGGATGGGGCGGGGGCTCTCAGAGCCCTCTGATATGTACACAGACTTTCTTTGTTGAGCCCAGCAGAGTTAATGGCAGTAGACCCTTAAGTTCTCATTTCTCTTTGAGTTTACTTTAAATTTGACTTCGAAAAGAAAGGAAATAAAACATTTACAAAATCATTTTGGGCTCATTTTTTATCCAGACTTACTCGGTTTTAGGAAAACAAATTCATTTTCAAGAAACACGCACGGTCTTTGTCAATTTCACTGAGGAATCCATATGAAAACACAGGAGTAATTTACTAGGGATATTATTACCCCATTTATATACATTCATAACATAAGCTTTGCTTCAAAAGAGAAATAAAATGGCAACGGTCTTTATTTCTAAAGTGTTATCATAACAATAAACCCATTCATTTTATTGACTCATGGTAAATTCCATGAGTAGCAACATTCTTTTTGAGAATAATCTAGTGTAAGCATCTAAAAGAAGAATGCGAATTAGCAAAATGATGTGTGTCCCGAAAGTTTAATTATATTTCAGTTATTTACTTTAAATCCAAAATAGGAAGAGGTGGGTTATGATTATTTCAATAAATAAGCCAATTTATTCAGGATCATTTAATCCACTGTACAACAAATTATACTACTTCAAAAATCTAACCTCCATTTACAACAATATTTATGATGCAAATGGCTTCAGGTTCCAATTGAGGGTAATAGGGAAAAGATGAGTCCCCACACTCCTCAGTTCATAGCACAGTGACAGGGCCTGGGTACGAAATCTAGGCCAAGTGCTGAGCTCCCTCTACTGATGACTTCTCTCACCCTGGGGGTTGGGCGGGGCTCCAACCCTGGGACACTAAGTGGCCAGCTTGGGGATTTCAAGGGGTTAAGGGCTTAGAGGTGAGACAGAGGCTGAGGAAGCGCTAAGAAGCAGGGGCATCTCTCCCCTATTCCCCCTTCTAATCCTTCCTCCTCAGGGCAGGAGCCTGATAATAATTTAGTTGAAAGATTGATTCATAAATGAGAAGTGAATGTGCTTTCCCCTAAATACACAAAATAATTAATTCATAGTGGATATTTATCTAATGCCCTCTTTTCCCTTTAGACTTTCAACTCTAGGATGTCAGGGACCCCATCTCATTCTTTGTGGGCCATCAGCACAGCCCCTTGCCCACACTAATATATTTATACTAATGAAACAAACAAGCAAAAAAAAAAAAAAAAAAAAAAAAAAAAAAAAAAAAAAAAAAAAAAAAAAAAAAAAAAAAAAAAAAAAAAAAAAAAAAAAAAGAATGAGTCAAGAGGTATAATTGATGACAAAGAAGGTTTAAGAGAAATTTGTTGATTGTTCTATATTGTCTTTTGGCATTAGTAAAACCGCCCTCAGGGTGTGTTTTCATATATGTGAAGAAAATGAGAATTTACAAAGGCTTGAGGTGCTGCACAAATAAGATTCCCATATGTGAGGGCTGTCCAGAAAGCATCCAGCCATGTAATATAAAAAAATAGAAGCATTTAGGGCTGGATTTTTTTCTGGGTGGTCCTTGTATATCTCAAGAACCCCCAACACAGTTTTCTGAGTAACAGTGAAGCTAGGAAGGCTGGAGATTGGAAGAATCTATTTAAGATACCTCATATCAAGCTACCTTTCAATTCCAGGAATATCTACTTCGTATCAGACTGCATTGATTTGCTGGCACCTCCCCCGGACCCACCTCAGAGATGACCTTCCTTGAAAGTGATCACAGTAAGAAACACTGAAATTCTGGGAAGTCACAACTTCGCATTTACCGTTTACCAAATACTGATTTTTTATTGATGTAGCCACTTTCTTCTTAGAAAAGGTTGGCTTTGATCCAACTTGTTACACTAACTACATTCAGACAAAGGTGTTTCCAAAAGTGGGATCCTCTTCAGAGTGCACCTGGATACAACCAAAAGGAGCTTCAGATGGGTTAAGCCCCCTCTGACTGGGCTGGGAAAGACTGGGGAAGACCATGGGGTGGAGAGTCAAGACCCTGCAGAGAAATGAGCCCCGCAGACCTCTGGTGTCTGTCAGGAGCACTTCATTCCCCAATTACTGAGCCATCCCTAAACAATTCGGTACAAGTGAAGCCTCTTCAATTTGTATTCAAAAGGTGATATCACCTAGGGGCTTATTTAAAAGAAAAATCTTTACAAACCTCAGTGGAGCCCAGGAATACACACTTTTGAAAAAGAAGTGGGCCAGTTTTGAAATGGTTGGGAAGCAGGCTCCAAGTAATCACCTCCAAGCCCTTTTGACCACAACCCACTGTAAGAAATACATTTCACTTCCAGACCACACATGCACACACAAGAAACCAGAAACGAAATTTTGCTGAACAATATTTATCTTCCCTATGTACCTTATTTACTGTTCTTTTCTATTTTATTAAAATATTTTTGGTTAATCCATTAATGAGTTAATAACTCTAGCTCAGTAAACACTTTTAGAAAATTCTAAAACCTGTTTCCCATGTCACTTCAGAAAGTTTATTTAGTGAGCAGCGTTTTCCATCTTGATTTTACCCTAATGCAACATGAGGGTCTTTGCCACTACTGCTTTCCCTATGTCCTTTAACTCTACTGAGCATTGCTGGAAATTATTCCATCAATTTTTCTGTTCAATGACCTTTCAAGCCAATAGTGTGATGTACGACTCCTTACACCTGGGCAAGGGTTTAGCTCTGTATTATTTCCTGATAGAGCCTTATAGAAATGAAGATATTATGTAAGTTTTTGTTCATACAAGTACATGTCATGCTATGGAGCAAGTGTGTAACATGGAAGAGAAATGAGTCAGGTTATTTCAAAGAATATCAGATACATGTACTTACAAGTATATTTCTAAGATCTTCAAGACTTTAGAATATTTAAAA
This sequence comes from Lyroderma lyra, assembly GCA_004026885.1. Classification (NCBI taxonomy): domain Eukaryota; kingdom Metazoa; phylum Chordata; class Mammalia; order Chiroptera; family Megadermatidae; genus Lyroderma; species Lyroderma lyra. The sequence goes on from PVJL010008383.1 coordinate 40,323, forward strand.
GGATAAATATAATAGGGCTATGTAAGGTGATAGAAAAATATATTAAAATAATAAAATTATTTCTCACTGGGCACTGCAGAAATCAGTGAATATTAAAACTTACAGAGGGATTCTAGAGATTATCTACTCCAATGTCATATCTCCATTTTCCTTTAAGTCAGTGTACTGAAATAGAGAAGTACACTCATGTTCTATATTTTTTATTATCCCTTATAAAACTGTATGTTTCAAACTTCCAAGAATGGCTACAAAACTTTCACAAGAGCAAACATGTTTAAAAATACACTATGCAATGTGTGGAAGACCTTTTTAGGCTCAGATAACGTAAAACCAGAAATAAAGTAGACTTAGGAAAACTTTGGGCTAAGTCTCCTAATCTTCAATTCAAATGCTCATTTTAGCTTCTTCCCATATTTAGTCTCAGCCAAATGATGTCAATAAGCCAAATACTCAGACAGATGTGCAAATTTCTACTTATTAACGTATTGAGTTCACTCTAACCTTTCTAATTAAGAGCAGTAATATTAATAATAACCTGCTTGATACTTTCTATCTTTAAGGGTTAAGCAACAACCTAGCCAGCTAAAATATGGTGTCCTAGTAGTGCACATAGTCTTTAATACCAACCACCAAATTAATCACATGGCAGATATTTTAAAACTAAGAATTAATTAATAACTCCTGAAGATTTCATTGCAGAGATTTTAGTTCTAAAATAACAACAAAAAATATGGCCAATAGTGGGAGAGGATACTGTTGATGTGGTTTTCGCTAATAACTACCCAAAGCCAAATACTTCAGCAGCACAAGTTATTCAATCACTGTGCTGAAACATACCAGAAATATTCTGGAGAGTAGAAAGAATATGTTTCTATTTTAAAGTAGCCAAACTAGAAATTCTTTTGATAGTATATAGGAAAAAAATGTACCATTGTTTTCATAAGAAAATACTTTTAGACGTGTCAAATAGCCAGAAAATTAATCAATCAATAAAAATCAATGCATTTGATTAATTTTGGCCAAAATTGCTACACTATAAAACAACCAGCATCATCAGATTAAAACAATAATAAATTTCAACAGGAAAAGTTCCACAATTTCCAAATAAATGTGTGATAGGCCAGCGTGAACTGATGAAACCTAAAGAAAATAATAGAACGAAAGCATAAAATCAGTACTTGTTATTCTCAACGTAATTCATGATCTGGTATAGAAGAAATATTGACTCAGAACACAATTTGGATAATGCTTAGTAATATGTTGAGTGTGTAAATTTTTATGCACTGCCAAAGAAGCGAAAAGAAAAATGTAACACCAATATACTGAATGACTCATACAGGCTTTTCAAATACTTATTATGGAAATTTTTACTTTTATTTAGAATGACAGATTTAAAGTTAAACTTTCATTGCCTTCCTATGCAAACAATTAAAGTATAATTTGTCTTTTATCTAACTTAATTATTATAATTATAAATTAATAGGCTCTATCTTCTCAAAAGTCTCTATCCAATTTTTAGATTATGACTCTCAGCATTTGGAAAACCACTCATTTCCAACACCCGGTTAAAAGGTTTCAAGAGCTCAGAGAAGCTGGGTCATCAGTTTGGAAGTCATGCAGTCAAAGAAAAGTTAACCGCAAAATGCAAACTTGCTTTTAAGTTCACAGGGAAGTTTAGAAAGGTTACTCTCATACGTACTGAAAATTGAATCACAGGAAAGTCAATACATAAAAATATATTGCCTTTGTTCGATAAGGATGTTTTCTCAGCCCATGCCGTGCTTTTACACAGACCTCTGCAAAGTCAGCAAATCAACAAGGAATTTAGACCTATGGAGCCTTAATTCGCTTTTGAGAGTAAGAAGGAAGGGAATTATACCAATAAGTTGACAGCCTAAATGTTCAATAATCTAAGAAAATTTGAGCTTATTTAGCAGAAAACATAATAAGGGATGCATTATAAAAAAATCTTTTAGGTAGTTGTTTTTGTTTTTAGCTTGTTTTCTGATGAAAATAATCTTATTTATACCATATTGTAGAACACATTATTAAAGTATTGTCATTCTTTATGCCAGAAAAATACATCCTGATATAGAATATTCATATAATCTAAAAATTAGTTAATATGAGAGATTTATAAGAAATCCCAAGTTAAATAGGATAAATATTGTGAGTTTTATCTAGGGAGAAAAAATTTACAGTTATAAAGGTAAAAACAAGCACATTCAAATATGTCAAAGTAGTTCTTTCTTCCTACTCACTGTCTTTTCAAGCTGATTCATCATTTTGTAAAACTCCTAAAATCTTGGCTGTCTTTCGATCACATATGCTGGGTTACGTCTGAGCAGCACTTTGGTGACTACTCTTCTTTAGCTAAAAAACATGGACATGCGGAATGGCCAGGGCCTTGGAGTGTACATGCAATGACATCTTCTCAGGTGGTTTTCTGTCCCAAATAACCTAAAAGGATGCAGCCACGTTACAAGGACCAATGAACAAGAAGGCCAGAATTGGACTGGCTGTACTTTCAAATTTCTTTAGAATTGCTTTCTCAAAAGCAAAATCTGGTGAGAATGTCTTTTATTCTCCCTCTAGTACTGGCTTGATTTGGAACTTTGGTTTCATTGTTAGTCCATGTGGATATAGATATCTACAGGTTGCAACTGTACATAATTGTTTCAAATTCAATTGTTTGATTTCTGTTAAGCAAATCTTTAGTTTGAAAATAATACTTCAGTTGAAAAATCGTTAGATTTAGAATCAGAACACTTGACCCTAAATTTGTTTGTTTCCTAACTTCTGATTATTAGGTAGAAGAATGGTCCCCAAGACGTCCCTGTCCTAATCTCTAGAGTTTATGAATACGTCAGATTGCACGGCAAAGGAGAAACTAGGGTTGCTAAGCAGCTGACCTTAACCCTTTTGCTGGGATGTTAAGATAAATCCAAAAGACTATTTCCATCTGTTGACGTGGCATTTGAGTTTACCCCAGGAGCTCAAAAAAGTTTTGTACATGTTTCTGTATTTTTTGTGTTTTTCAAGAATAATTAATAATAGGAAAAATTTTTATATTTTAATGTAATAATTTGTTTTAATAAAATGTACCACCTTAACTGTAATTTACTTAAAAATATAAATACTGTAATTATTATAAACTGTTATTCAGTGTGAAACTGTTTCAAGGACTTTCTCCATTTACAGGAGTTTTTGATGTTTTCCTGTGTCTTGCACTATCAACAACAAAGGTGTTTTGTGTGCCATATTGTGTAACATTTTGTAATAAATTATTTATGTCATCAATGCCATTAGATTCTAATTTGTCTATATTTAAATCTAATGGATGACACTTAAGATGTTTTGAGTATTTTTTGCTAAATTTCAATATAATGGTAAATTTATTACCATATAACAAAAATTAAAAAATAATGTCACTTATATACAAAGCTCAAAATGCTATTATTAAATGCATAAAATAGTGAAAATATCTACTTTTTATTTTTTGTGTCTTTTGGACACATTTTGAAATAAAAAACTTTAAGTCGATTAACGCAGGGTTAAAATAAAGAGATTATTTTGGAGTTTTCTGGTGGGTCAATGTAATCATAATGATCCTTATAAGTGGAACAGAGAGGCCAAAGAAGAGGGTCAAAGAAAGAAATGTGATGAGAGAAGCAGGGTAATAAAAGATGCTATCTTGCTAATTTGGAAGGTGGAGGAGGGGCCACACACCAAGGAATGCAAGTGGCATCTAGAAACTGGAACAGTAAAGGAAATTTTTTCCTAGAGCCTCCAGAAAACAAACAAACAAACAAACAAAACTCTGATGGCACCTTGACCGCAGCCTAGGATGACCTGTGTTAGACTTCAGAACTACAGAACTGTAAGATAACACATTTTGTTGTCCCAAGCTTCTATGTTCATGACAATTTGTTACAGCAGCGATAAATTTAATATGAATGGCAAACCTGCGTTCTGGAGACTAAAGGCACAAAAATCTCTTTGAGATCCAGTTCTGCTGTCAAATAAATAGGTGACATTAGGTCCTAGAGCTCTGAAAACAGGAAACATCATGAAATATTATGCCCTTTCACTTGGCAGCCCCAAATATGTAACAGAGGAGCCACCTGCTGTTACTTCCAGTAAGCCTGGGGGGAAAGTGGGGTTTCAAACACAGTGAAGAGCATAGATGATGGAAAGGCAACTACACTGAGTCAGGGTCGTGTCCAGCATGCTTGAACGTGATACTGATAATATCAATCTTTGCCGACTGCTTACTATGCATCAGGCACTGTCAGCGGCCTTGTCATATATTTGATCAACTTCCCAACAACCTCATGAAGTATAGATAACAATTATGCCCTCGGTATTCATATCAGTATGAATACCGAGGCTACTTGGTAGGCCTTTGTCCCAGGCATATACCTGCTAAGTGGCTGAGCAGTGATTTGAACACTGACACCTGCACGTTGAGCCTATCTTCTCAACCATTCCACAATTCTGCTTGGCCAACTGCTTAGACATTCATCAACCATCAGATATTTATTGAGTACACACTATGTGACAGACACTATGAGGTAACAGGGTTTATAGCAAGAATCAAATAAAAATGACACGAAACACTCAAAGAGTTTATAATCAGTAGCAATTAATATAGTCAAGAAATATTTATCAAGTGCTTATTATATACCAGGCATTATGCAAGGAAGTTTATTGAATGTTGGAGCCTACAAAATCTAGTATATGCATCACAAACACAGCCCAGAATTGTCATCTTAGAATTGTCTCACCCACAATCTTTTTCTGATGCACCAAGCCCTGTTACACATGGACTGAATTGTTGACTGTCTACCATATGGAGGGGTTCTGTTTTTACTAAACTGCAAATACTTAATCTGACAACTGCTGAATTTCATCAGTGCCTTAAAAATTTGACATTATTAATGTCTATTTAGAAACAAAAAGGAAAGTAGTGTCAGAAAAAAGAGCACTATATATATATATATATATATAAGGTACGTTGTGTTTATTTAGTATTATAATATTCAAATTATCATAGAGATACTATAGTTAGACTACTAATTGAAAAGGACATCATTTAGTGGGGGGAAAAGCATGTATATCATACCGAATGTTGACTGGCTAAAATCACTAACTTTGCTCTTATGCACTTTTAGCAATGATGACAGAGAATTTTGGCTTGTCAAGTTTCTATCTTTCATCATATTCACTTGTGGAAGAGATTTTGCGCTTAAAATGTCAAATACAGTAATATTTATTTATATCAATTTTTGTTCCAAAAATAATTTGTGGTAGCTAAATGTCATAGTAAAAGGATTTAGTTGAGTAAGTCCACTAAACGCATAATTTTAGCAGAGGACTTAATCTTTTTACCTAAAGTGCCACAAAACTTTATGAGAGATTATCTTTTAAGAATGTATTTAGAAATCTTTTGTATTCTACACAGCAATGAATCAGATTAGAATGCCGTAGTAAAACTTCGTTATCACTAAACTTTTAATTTAAAATAAATCCATGTTTTGACAAATTAGTATTATTAAATAGACAGGTGTGACTATGAAAGAAAAAAGTACATTTCTACTTAGCAAATTACTAATGAAGTGGAAATATATGCACACATCGAGAGCTAAGAATGAGGGAATACCATGGATAATTCTTTTCCCTCTGTGTGGTGATATTCTAAAACAAGTTCAGTATATAAGCGTAAACATTTTAAATGAGAATAAAAATGTCTTGGTTTTTTGGAGATAGGAGGTTCTACCAACAAATTTGGAGCTTTCCTCAAAAATAAATATTAGAAATTATTCTCCAAGGTCAGACCACATGTTGCTAGGAATAGGTCCTATCTGCAAAGGCCGCCGAGGATCATCTTTCAAAGGGATCACTCCTGCTATGAAAAGAAAACTTTTTCTTGAGAGTTGCCTTGCTCCTCTGGAAATGAACCAATAACGTATGCTGTCTATACAAGTAAATGTGTGTTACACACACACACACACACACACACACACAAAACAAAATAAAAACTTACAATTGCTCTAGATAGACATAAAGTCAGATAGGAATGGAAAGAAAGGTGGTTGACTCCAGATTTGCCTTTGGAAAAAATACCATGTATTATAAATCCTCACACAACAGCAGAGTGAAGAAGGTAAAGGGCGTCCATTTTCCTGAATATCCACATGCAAATCCCCTTCGGTTGCTGGGCGTGCAGGGACTAAACGTTAGTTCTGAAGGAGTGCAGAGCTCCAGGCACCTCAGCTCAAGACAACTGCACTGTCAGAGGGAAGAGAAGACCGTAGGAAGGGGCCATTATTTTTATGACTAAAAATGTATGCTCTACAGACATCCTAAGATATTTAGGAAAATAGTCAGAGTTGTTTTCTATGCAGCATTTACCATTAAAATATTTGCATTGAAAAGATAATTATAGAAGGAAGCCAATGCTTACTTCATCTTCTCTGGGAAGAAAGACCATTACATTATAAGATTAAAAAAAAACAAAGAAATAGGCTTTTAGTGTTGGAACTCTAACATTCAATTGCGGTAACTCTAGAAGCACAGAATGATAAAAACGCCAAACACAGGCCTTGTCAGCAGTCACAACAACTCTGCCCTAGGGTGAAAGAAAATGCATTGTAGGTTTGCTCAATTGTTCAATGATGATTTTGTAGCAACTCTAGACATCCCGAGCCTTGGTAGTACCTAGCTTATCTAAAATGCATGTCGATACATTTCTGTAGGCTACTGACCTAAGTGTTGTAAAAAGGTCTGCACCCATTAGGTCTGTAACGCCATAGACAAGGTAAGTTTTAATGATAGTTTAATTTTAAGGTAAATATGTTTGACTTGAAATCCCTGCACTGAATGTATATATGCTAAATGTGTCAACATACAGATTACTTTTAAATATATTTCTATAATTAATGTATATGTCTAATGAAGATTTTTGGTGAGTGAAAGGATATTTGGATTTTTAAAACATAATTTTGCCAAAGTTCATTTCATACCCCAATTTAATTTAGTAACAACTCCCTGAATATAAATACTTCTAATGGGCTGTATAGTAAAAATAAGTAACTTCCTTCTAGGAAGAGTACATCTTGGCATTCAATGAACAATTATGGCAGCTGTCATTCACAGGAATTTCCTGTGTGTGGAGGAGTTTGAGAGGCAACCACACTGATAGACCCTTACTTATCAGTGTCCTTGCTCCTTAGATGGCCCAAACATTAGTAATTTTAGTAAATTTGATTTAAGAATCAAAATGACTAATATCAAAAATGAGATCTATAACATAATAATGGTTCATATAGGTATTGTAGATGAAATGGATATTTCCTTGAGACAATCTTAACATGCTTGCTCAAGAATTTGAGAAACTGAATTCCACTATATTTATTAATATAGTTAAAAAGCAAACTCCAGGCCCAGTTATCTTTATTAATGCATTCTACCTAGCACTTAAGGAATAAATAACAACTATTATATACAAATTCTTTCAAAAATTATGTAAGAAGATATTACCCTACTCATTCTTTGAGGCCAGCATTATCTGATACTAAAAACAAAGAAAGATATTGAAACAAATAAAATCTACAGTAAATATTCCTTATAAACATTAATTCAAACAAATGAAACAAAAACCATAGTATATAGAGTTCAACCATATATAAAATGATAGTGAATAGCATAAAAATGAGATGTACAGGTATAAATCTGATAAAAATATGCAAGACTTATACACTAAAAACTATAAACCACTGCTGAGGAAAACTAAACACACAAATCATAAGAGATCTACTAGTTTGCAGATTAAGATTCAATATGGCTACGATGTCAGATCTCCCCGTATTGATTTATAGAGTTGCCACAACCTTGATTAGAATCCTAGCATATGTTTTTGAAATAAAAAAGCTGGTTCTAAAATTTATAATGAAAAGCAAAAGGCTTAAGGTAACCAAACAACTTTGTAAAAAAAAAAAGAACAGAATTCGAACTAGATTACCCCACTTCAAATCTTATATAGCTACAGTAATCAATTCAATGTGTTATTGACATAAAGATAGACAAACAGATCAATGAAATAGAATACAAAGTCTAGAAATAAACCCACACATATATGGTTAATTTATTTTTATCAAAGGTACAAAAGCAATTTGGTGGAGAAAGAATAACTTATTCAATATATGGTATCTGGATTATTGGATATCTATATGCAAAGAAAATGTCATCTAAGCTTCACACCTTATACAATTAACTCAAAATGCAAAACACAAAACTTTAAAGCTTCTAGAGAAAAACATAGTACGAGATCTTTGTGACACCAAGTCAGGCAGAGATTTTTGTGGACATGTTCGTATGTTGTTATTTCTCTGAGGCAAATACCTATGAGCAGAATTTCTGAGTCTTATGATATATGTATGTTTAACTTTTAAGCAAACACTGGATTGTGGTATAAATAGCGAATATAATTTGCTAGAAGTGGTTTATACTATTCAATTGATTAATGGGTTGGAATGGCCAGCATTTTCTGGCAGTCATAATTAAGAGACACCTGTACAAAAAAAAAAGCAATTAAAATGTTAGCCTTTAAATTAAAATACAGCATATCTAAATATGTAGAACATAGCTAAAACAATGCTGAAGGAAAAATTTATGGCCCTAAATTTTACATAAAAAAAGAAGAATGATCTCAAACCAGTAATTTAAATTCCTATTTTAATAAACTAGAAGCAGAAGAGCAAAATAAACTCAAAGTAGAAGGAGGGAGATAATGATAAGAGAGGAAATAAATGAAACTGAAATAAGAAAGCAATAAAAATATCAATGAAACAGAAAGCATTTTAATTATAACTAAAATTATAAGTCAATATTTGTAGAACTACTTAGATCATCAATTTCATGTTAGTAGAGTTTTGGTAGTTTGCAGTGGTTGAGGATTTTGCTCATTTCTTTAAGTTGCTGAATTTATAAGCTTAGGATTGTTTGTAGTATTACTTGTCATTATTTAATGGTTATAAGACCTCTTGTTTCATTTCTGATATTCACAGTTGCCTGTCAGCATTGCTAGACATTCATCAATTTTGTTGATTCCTTTTTGAAGAAACAGATTTCTATTTTACTCAATTTTGAGAGTAGCCTTTAATGATATGTTACAGTACTCTGCTGATGTTTTGGAGATCTTCGACTCAGGGTCTCCAGGGTCCACATCAAGTCTTCAGCTTGATTACTCCATGAGAGGCAACTTTCCTAGACTGAACTAGTACAATCCAAAAGAATTAAAGAACATAATAAATACTCAGGCTTCACAGAGGGTTAGAAATAGTCCCTGTTCTGGGCAGCCAGAGTGAAATATTTGAGGAAGAACTTTGGTGGTGGGTTCCCTGAGGTTTCTTTTATTTTTCAGATATTCCAGGTTAGGCACTGCAGAGGCCATCAACTCAGAATTACCAATGGTCATAGATTTGCTTTTAAGCCCAAGTGAAATATGGTCTCTCTGGCTAAAGGACTGGAAAGGGGGAAGCCCCACAGAGACTGCCTTTCCTGGTCATCCATCAGCGGAAGAAGGATATCCAGTCCTGACATCTCCTGTGACACCAGTGGCACAGAACCACCAAGTTCTGGCTTTTCCCCAACACGCGACGCCTACCCCTTTCTTTTTTCCTTATCCGTTTTAAAAGATGATTGTCTATTTCATTTTTCATTCAATTCAAAATACTTTCCCAACAACCCTTTTCCACAGGTTATTTGGTATGCTACTTAGTTTCTAAGCATTTGGGGATTTCCCAGATATTTTTCTGTTATTAACCTTTAAATTATTTTCATTCTGGGCAGAGAAAATACTCTGTATGACTTGGATCCTTTTGATTTGGAGGATTTGTTTGATGGCCCAGAACATGGTTCATGTTGGTGAACGTTCTGTGGGAACTTCTGAGTACGCTACTTGATCCCGTATGACTTATGAGCTGTTCCACTCTGGCTGCTGGGGACAGGAAATTTGTCCACCTAATGTAAGCTCCAGCTGCATTTCCTCTTTTCCTTCTGGGCGGATCTTTCCCCAGCACTGGGTATTTTCCTTGAATTCATGCAGTGATTCTTACTCAGCTGCAGGAGGCAAAGATCTCCAGAGCTCTTCCTCTGTGGAGCTCTTCCTCTGTGGAGCTCTTTCTCCCGGGTATTCCCCTGTGAGGTCTAGTTGCCTTTGCCCTCCTCAGACCCATATTTCTTTACCGGCTTCCCCGTCATTGTGCAGCCACCTAGCTTAATAAGATGCAGTTGAATTCTCCTATCTGCTTCCACATTCAAAATATTGTTTAGGATTAAGTAAATCTAACCTCCCAGAGATGTATGATGTATTTGAAAAATACAAGATTATTTTAATAGTTTTTTTCAGATTATTATAGGCATTGCTCATTGATGGTACACCAAAATTTGACAAATGGTGATTTCTTTAACTTTAATTGCAATGAAAAATCCATAATAATATTGATGAAATATTTTTGTTACATCAAAATTTGTTGGTCTATCTTTCACTTGGAATGAATTATATATCTATGCATAATTTTGTTACATCATGCATTCATCATTTGGAAAATACTAAGGCTGCTCGTTTTAAATGGGACAGAAAACAATGGTACTGTCCCGTTTCAAATGGTACCTATGGTCAACCTAGTCATAGAGTAACACTGACTTTATACAGTTGATACATTTCATTACACAATGTAAAAATTCACAATTATTATTTTCATCACAAATCTCATTAGATTCTTTAAACTTGGAAAGAGGTCAGGCTCACAGTGGCTATTACAAATTTTCAAGAATTTTAATTTTTGCTGGAAACTTTTCATTTTATCATTGGCAACAAATACCATCTGTTGGTTTCTTTAAAGGGAGAAACTTGCTTCATTTTTGAGAATAGTTTTGGCCAAAATTCAAGTCTGAGAAATTGCAATTTGTCAGCTGTTCTTTCAGTAACAATTGCATTGATTGCATTGAAGTCATCACGTGAGTGCTTTTGCAGAGGGCATCCATTCTACTCTAGTATGCAGCACTTCCTATTTCTACACCCAAAATATTACAAAGACACATTCAGGGCCAAAACGTCATACGTTAATAATACGTACAGTTTCACCAGTGACATTCTTAAATGAAGTCACGTGACACTCACTTTTAGCCATGAGTCTGTAGCAGTGGATAGCAGCACAATGACCACTGACAGTTTTCGCCATTGCCTTGATTTGTGCTGCAGTGCTAACATTTCTTCTCATCTTGCAAATACAAAAGTCAACATGGTTAAAAAGGCAAATAACATTTAAGTTTTATTTTTGGCATCATGAATTCCTTGAAAAACTCATACAAACTCCAAGAGTCCAAACTTTGAAATCCCACATGAGAATCACTAGCTTAGGAAAACTTCATATGATTACACTCTACAACAATGAATTGAATCCATTCTCTTTTGAGTGGAATGGACTCCCAGCTCTTTCCCCAGCTCCGTCCTGAATGTCTTCTTAATAATATGTCTACTACCTTGTATGTCTACTACTTTTAGGAAGTATGGTGAGTTGAAAGAGATAAATTCTATTTTTCTTTGCAGCCAAGTCTTACCTCTACCATCTTTTTCTTATTAGCTTTCATGTCACTCTACATTCCATTAGTTCAGTGTTATAAGAGCTAAAAGCATTATATTTTTCAAAGTTACAGACTTTATTGCCAAGAGCCAGCTAAACTACGCTCAAGCAGAATTTTCTTTCTTTTTATCCTGAGGCAAAAAATGTCTAAACAAAAAACATCTAGACCAGGAGGCTTGATGTTACTGCTGAATTTTAATGTTCAGACATACCATCTTGCCAGACATCCGACTTCCAGCCACTGACTAATGCCAGGCCTCGAGTTCTTTTGTATTATGTCACTTATAAGTCTGGTTGGGTGGAAGGAAACGGATATCTTTTAATTGGGAAAAGATGTATTTTCTGTGAAATTAATTTAAGTTATAGTTATTGATTAATAAGTTTAAGAAAACGTATTTGCATGAATATACATTTTGTTTAATTATTTCAAATGAGGCTTAAAAAATAAATCATTTGAAAGCTAATCTTGTTGTTGCATTTTTTTTCTTTTTTGTACCAGCTCCCCTCTTTTATGAGCTGCTGGAAATCCTGGCCATCCCATCCCAGAACTCAGTGTGCTAGGCCACTGAGTCCTGCAGTTCCATCCCTTTCCAAATGGTCTGTACTTGATTGAGAAAAGGAATCTTGGGCCAACTAACAGCCTAATAGATAGGCATCTTCCTATTGAAAGCATTTTGAGGGCCCCATAATTATTCCTGAAATTTTCTTTAACAGTTATTATTTTAATATATAGATGTTCCATGAAACATCATGTTTCATGTTATTTGGGAGAGCTAAGATAGTACTAGAATAATACTTTTCACATCCAAGATGAAATATACCAAAGTTTTTAGCTAGTCGCCTAGGAAGATCATAAAATGTGAGAGACAAGTAAAGGTTAACGTGTGTGAAGGGGTAGAGAGTAATCTGTTATAGCCTGTTCTCAGAGTCATTCGGATAACTTCTAGTGTTTTGTCAACAGCAATGCTTTATGTGCGTCAGCAACAAACAGATTTTTATTAAAACCTGATTTGAGTCACCATGTAAACAATTGTGGAGAAATCATTATATAAAATATATCACTAATTAAAATAAAAAGGAAACTACTCTCCGTGCCTATTTTATGGGGCTAAGAAATAATTTTTAGTTCTAAAAATTTCTACTTTCCTTAAAAATTATATGTTAAGAACTGGAAGCCTCTAGAAAACAAGTGATGAAAACAATTTCTAGGAATTATAGCTTTAGTATTAAGCACTCATTTTCTAGAAATAGGTGAAGGACACACGCCTACTACAGGAAAATCTCCTAATTGGAAAAAATATATCATAATATTTAACATAGCTAACTTAACCAGTTTTTCTTTGCTCTTTGGTAAATAAAGGTAAGAGAGAGGCAATGTAATAGCTCTTGGACTCTTAGGAACAATATAATAGAAATTTTATTTAGATCCTGTTAGAACTATTATTGCTGCACTCACTAACCGCCTAAAGTCTAGAAGCATAGACTCTCAAACAGAGTGAAGAAGAAAAACAATGAAAAGAAAAAAAAGAATTGGTGAAATACAAGATAAGTAGCAGATAAATAAAGAATAATTTCACTTTTACTTTTGTGTAAATTATGTCATCTTCCAGTTAATTGTTATGTATTCATATAGTTATTAATATTTCTGTAATTGCTAGTCCTAATAGAAGCCTGGTTGTCTGGACAATGAAGGTACCATTGTTACCTCACTCTCCAAACAGTGCCAGCTGCCCGTAATCACTCATTTCTGCCAAGGAAGAAATAAATAGCTTCATCTGTGCTAGCAATTGTCACTCCAATACAAGAAAATCAGCTTTAATGTGTGTATGTGTGTGTGTGTGTGTGTGTATGTGTGTGTGTGTGTGTGTGTGTGTGTGTGTGTGTATATACACACACACATATATATGTGTGTATATATATATACATATATATATGTGTGTGTGTGTATATATATATATATATATGTATGTATGTATGTATATTTACCCAGAGTTTAGGGACAGAACTTTCTTTCTTCCTTCCTCCCTTCCTCCCTTCCTTCCTTCCTTCCTTCCTTTCCTTCTTTCTTTATTAGGATTTCTAATTTGAACTTTTGACTTCTTCAGTAGTCCAGGATGCAATGTCCCTCCCAGGTCCACAGCTGTGGTGACTGTCTTCAGCCGGCATGTTGAGTGATATGTGAGAGTGTGAAGAGCGTACAAGGAATGGCTTCACCAGGCATTTTGCATTGGGAGATGAGAACAGATTGATGGTTGCCTGAGGCAAAGGGGTGAGGGGTGGGCTGAATGGGTGAAGGTGGTCAAAAGGTACAAACATCCACTTATAAAATAAATAGGTCCTGGGAAATAATGTACAGCGTGGTGGCCATGGTTAATAATACTGTATTGTATATTTTGAAAGTTGCTAAGAGAATAGTTCTTAAAAGTTCTCATCAGAAAAAAAGATTATAACTATGCGTGGTGATGAATGTTAACTAGAGTTATTGTGGTAATTATTTATGTCTCAAAAAAAGAATTAAAATTGGAAAAGAAAATGAAAATTGAAGAGGAAATACTTTCTAACTCATTACATATGCCAGCATTACCCTGATACCAAAAACAAACAAATGCATTATCAAAAGAGTGAGAAATATAGACCAATATCCCTTTGAAACATAGATGTAAAAATTCTAAGCAAAATTCTACCAAATCCAATACAATCTATATAAAAAGAAAATAAATCATAACTAAATGGCACTTATTCTAGGAATGAAAGGTGAGTCGATCCAACATTTGAAAATTAAACAATGTAATTATCTATATCAACAAACTAAAAAGCCATATTATTTTCTTAATATATGTAGAAAAAAGCATTTGACAAACTCTAACATCCATTTCTGATAAATCAGCAAAATAGGAATAAAAGCAAAATGCCTTAACCTGATAAAAGGAATATATAAAAAACCTAGAGCTATTATCATACTTACTGGTAAAAGGCAAAATACTTTTCCCCAAAGGATATATATTCTTATTTCTTGCATTCATCATTGGTACTGGAGATTCTATCTGGTGCAATCAGACAAGGGAAAAAAGCATTTAGATTGGAATGAAAGAAGAAAAACTGTCTTTATTCTCAGACAATGAAAATGTTCATGCTGAAAAATCTGAGGAAATAATACAAAAAAATATTAGAATTAATATATGTCTTTAACAAAATGGCAAGATACAAGATCAATATGTAAAATTCAATTGTGTCTCTATATACATATTATAAACAAATATTTGGAAATTGAACATGATAAAATAGGGATAAATCTGAGAAAAGATTTGTAAGACCTGTACTCTCTACAGTATTCAACATTGGTGATAGAAATTAAAGAAGCCCTAAATAAATAAAAATATATACTGTGTTCATGGGTCAGAAGACTGAAGTAATATTGCTAAGACATCACTTCTCCCAAAATTGATCTATAGATTGAAATCTATCCCAGTATAAATCCCAGGAAACATTTTTTACTGAAAAGCTGATTTCAAAATTCATATAGAATTATATGTACCTAAAATAGCTTAAACAGTGTTTTTAAAAAATGGAGTACTAGTACTACCTGTTTTTAGTACTTATTATAAAGCTACAGGGAAAGGAGGGAGGGGGAGCCAAATATACGGTGGATAGAAAGAGAACTCACACTGGGTGGTGAACATATAATGCAACACATAGATGATGCACTGTAGAATTGTACACCTGGAACCTATGTAATTCTTGCTAACCAATGTCACCCCAATAAATCTAACAATAAAAAATTTTTTTATTATAATAAAAAATAAAATAAAGCTACAGTATTCAAGATAGCAAGGCATTGTTGTCTTGATAGAGAATTTGATCAACTGAAGTAAATAGAAACTTCACAAATAGACCCATATCTTTATAAACAACTGATTTTTAGT
The DNA here is from genome assembly GCA_004026885.1 of Lyroderma lyra. Lineage (NCBI taxonomy): Eukaryota > Metazoa > Chordata > Mammalia > Chiroptera > Megadermatidae > Lyroderma > Lyroderma lyra. Next base: position 55,894 of record PVJL010008383.1, read on the forward strand.
AAGGTATAAAGGAAATTCAGTGGAGAAAAGTTTTTAAATAAATGGTGTTAGAACAACTGTATATCCATAGGCAAAAACATGAAGTTCAACACATACTTCACACCATTTACCAAAATGAATTCAAAATGAATCTAAAACTTGAATGCAAAACTTAAATCTATAAAACTTGTAAAAGAAAATTTGTGACGTGTATTGGGTAAAGATTTCTTAGATATGACACCAAAACACAATCCCTTTTTAAAAGTTAATGGATTTAACTTTATCAAACTCAAAAATGGAAAAGACAAGCTACAATCTTGGAGAAAATATTTTAAGTTCTGTATATGAGTAAAAAAACTTATATCCAGAATTGTAAATTCTAACCATCAATAACAAAAAACCCATCCAATACAAATAGGCCAAGTATTTGAATAAACTTCACCACGAAAAATGGCAAATAAGCATGTAGAAATGCTCAACATCGTAAGTTGTAAAGGAAATTCAAATTAAAACTGCAGTAAGATATCATCTCACACCAATTAGAACGCCTCTACTTATGAATACTGACAGTACAAGGAGTTAATAAGGATATAGAAGAACTAAAATTCTCATACAGTATGGGTAGAATATCAAATTGTATAAACACTTTTGAAAAAAATTTGACAGTTTCTTAAGTAGTTAAACCTACACATTCCATATGATCCAGCTATTTAAATTCTAGATATTTACTCAGGAGAAATAAGAGCATAGCCCGTACAAAGACTGGTACAAGAATACTCATGGTAGTTTTATGTGCAATAGTCGAAAAATGGAACCAATCTAAATGTCCATTAACAGATGAATAGATAAACATTCTGCTATATCCATACAATGGAAAACTCAGCAATAAAAAATAAAAACCACAGACAACAAAGGGATGACTGTGTTGATATTAGGAGAAGACAGCTATCTACAAGCCAAACAGAGAGGACTCAGAAAGAACCAACCCTGCCCACACCTTGATTTTGGACTTCCAGCCTCCGAAACTGTGAGACAATTAATTTCTGTTGTTTAAGCCATGGCCCACAAAAGAACCATTGATGTATACAACAACATGGATAAGTCTCAAAAAATTATGCTGAGTTAATGAAGCCAGGCAAAATAGTCCTATTATGGGATTTAATGTAAAATTTTAGGAAATGCAAACTAACCTAGAATGACAGAAAGCAGATTAGTGTGTGCCCTTAGAAGGAGAGAGAGGTAGGTGGAGAAAGATTTCAAAGAAACCAAAGGAAAGATTGGGGGTCATGGATATGTTTACCGAACTCATGATAGGTGGTTTTGCCCACAGAATCCCTTGGTGATGACTCACAGTCACCCACTCTGTTTCTACCAGAGCCCAATAACATGCCAAGAATTCCTTTCCCATTGGTGTTTACTCCTCTTCAACAGAAACATGAACTTGTTGCAAAATCCTAGGGGACTGCACTGTCACTCTTCTAGTGGGACTTGTCATCTTTGTGTACTACAGATATCTCTGTGGGATCTGTCAGGTTGCACATGGTCGAAGGGACGGAGCTATTTCTATTCCAGCATAAACCTGCTGCAGAACTTTCTCTTTTACAGATTTCCCTTAAAACTGTCAGCCTTCCTGTCATTTGGTGCATGAATCAGAACAAAACCCAAAGAGGCCTTCCAAGCACTATACTATTCTCTTAGTGGGAGGAGATGCAAAGTATAATAACTTGGTCTTTCCCTTTGGAGGAATATCCAGACATGTCCCAGATGATTGGGTTTCACTGATGTCATAGCTGCCTAAAACTTTATGAGGTTTCTCTCCAATTTACTGGCCTGCATGTATCTTCACAGTGCATTCCAGTACATGGCAATAAACACGATGGTATCACCATAGTGAAGTAATGGGATGGTGTATGAAAGTTCCAGATAATACATTGCAGTAGAGAGCAGGAAGATTAATAGACCCTTGGGGCGAAACTAGAAATGTGTATTGCTATAGCTAGCTGGTGATTCTCTTTCTGTATGGGGACTGAAAAGCATTCGTTCATCAGATCAATAGCCTCATACCACATTGATCTGTCTTCATATCATCTGTACCACAGCAGTTGGGAATGAGATTGTGAACACTACCTTATTCAGTTTGCCGTGGTGCATTTTCTTTGCCATCTTTCTTTTTCCTCCCTTTCTTCCTTTCTTCCTTCCCTCCTTCCCTCCCTCCCTCTTTTCTTTCTTTCTTTTCTTTCTTTTTTCCTCACCTCTCTTCTCCTCTCTTGTTCTCTCTCTCTCTCTCTCTCTCTCTCTCTCTCTCTCTCTCTCTCTCTCCTTCTCTCTCTCTCCCTCTCTCTCTCTCCTTGCTGTGTGGCTCCACTCATGCCTCCAGGACTTGTGAGCCATAAACATAGATTTTTCAAAGTTCCCTGATAGTTGTTATTAAGATATGTCTTGTAATCATAATAACCACAAGGGCCAATCCAGCCACAACAATGACTCCAGTTGGGGAAATATCTGTGAGGGCTGCCACAAATAGTCTGGGCCTCGGTGAGTACCCCAGGCATTCCTAGCTGATGGTATCACAGTGAATAGACTGAGACTGACAGGAAACAGCACTCACTATAAAATTTGTATTATTCTTAAGTAGCAAATATGGGAAAATAGAACAGACATTATAAAAAACTGTTGGTGCCGAGTTCGCAATTGCTCCATTTAAAGCACGAACTAACCGGTGGTGTAATGGTGTTACTTCAAATGTTCAAATTGTACTGTTTACAAAAGTATATATTTGAATTGTTTGCTCTCATTGGCTTGTGTCTAGAAAAATCTATCCCAGAGGCCTTTAGCATACCACCCCTTATGAATTATTCACTACAAATGGGTAATATGCATATTCCTGAGCAATAGTTATTAATAATGAAGAGAACAGGATTCTCAATCAGGCTTATCTCATGAGCTGAAGTAACTTACTCGAACAGCATATTCAATGGGGAGGAAGACTGGCATAGATATTGGACAGTAACTGCAATGCTCATTACAACTCTGGAAATTACTGCTCCTCTTTGCCTATCCATCTCTCCTTTTCCAAGGGACTAGAGTAGAAATTGAGGGATAAAGACAATAAAGTAAGGTAAGAAGTATTTTCATGAAGGTTGCTAAAAGAATAAAAGAGACAGGTAATGAAGAATGAGACATAAAAACTTCTCATGCCCACATTCTGGAAGTCCTCTGGTGTACCCGGTGAGGAAGAAGACAACCATTCCTGCTCTGGGGGAGCTGGCAGTCAGGGGAGTGTGGGACAGATGAGGCTTCCAGGATCAATAGGACGTGGTCATGTACTATGGGACTTAAAACATTTCATGAGAAAAAGGCAGCATGTGTACAATCGTGGTGGTGTTATGTAAGAACAGGCTGTGTGTGAGGACAGCACACAAGCTGACTTCACTATAGCACGTATATAAAAGCAGAGTGGAATATAAGGCCATCTCAAAGATACTGTGGCAAACCTCAGGCATCAGACCAAGGAACTTGTACTTTGCTGTTCAAATGTAGGTTATGTGTAACCAATCGAAGTTTAGAGCAGGAAAGTTAAATGATTGAAGCTGGATTTTTAAGAAGTAAGCTTGCAGTGAATACGGCTGGTGTTAGATAATGGAAAGGCAAGATTTTGAGCATGTGAGTTATGATAGCAGTAGTGGAAGCGAGAAGTGTATGTAACAGATGTCATTGAAAGATATCAGTGAGACCCAGAAACAGATCAGATTAAGGGGCAAGATATACCTAAGAGTTAGGAGGAAACAGGGCTTTCAATAGGCAAAGAGGTAGGTCTGGGCCAGAACGTGAGGGGTCTGATTTCATTCACCGATAGAATTATCACATGGTAATAATCAGAAAGTAGTTGGTTAACATTTTGGGAGAGAAGCCTTCACCAGAGTCAGAGATTGTCACTTTTGACAAAGACAGGAAGGTGTCTGCTTCCAAGCATGAGCCACTGAATTAGCATCTTCACAAGTGGGCAACCGGACCCGTTTTTAAAGCATCATGGGCAATTGTGGTGTGCAGAGTGCTGATGATAATCACCAAGTGCTAGCTGTCATCGGGAGTGCTGGGTAGGAGCTTCTATCTCACCAATTCCACTTACAGGTTGTATTCACACAAATTTTATTCACTATCAGTATGTCAAAAGTTCATTTAGTAAACCACTGAACCCTTTGTCTCCGTACACTGAGCATATAAGAGCAATTCAAAGTCCTATCACTTTTCTAAGACTTCAGCAGTTTTTAAAACCACATTATTGTGATTTATTTGTGTGCTGTAAATGCTGTAATAAACAAGTTGAGCTCAACTACATTCTTTTAAATTAGTTTAAACAGAGTTCAGATTATAGTGTCTAGCTGCAGATTTTGGGGAAGAACAGAAATGTAAATGACCCACATTCTGTACACCCTTTGGCAAATGCAACCAGCACACTGCAAATTTGAGGTGAAGAGGTCTGAATGACAAAGTCCCATTTCTGGAGTTTTCCATAATTTGTACAGCGGTAATCATGTGCTGCTTTTACATGAAAAGTTGTTATTAAACCAGAAAAGAGATTATAAAAAGAAAAATGTATCCTAATGAGTATACGTGCTTTACAATTTTGCCAAGAGTAAATCTTACTTCTAACACACAGAAGGTAGTATACAAAAAGAGTAATTGTGAGAATACGACAGGTAACAGACAAAAGATTTGTATTAAATACATAAAGGGTATATACAATATACTATTAAAATAAAATAAAGGTAAATAATCTTATAACAATGTGGGCTATGTATAGGAAAAGCAAGGCCACTTAAGAAACAAAGTAATCAATAAACAAAATAGAATATGTTGAATTTACAAGTCAACAGAGAAATGCTTACCAAAGCAATAAGGAGATCCTATTTTTTTTATCTAGCATATTAAAAAAACTAAAGACTAATACTTTGATGCAATTAAGGATGTGGAGAAATTGGTGGTTTTGACATATTGTTGATGTGCATGTAATTTGGCACCTTTGAGTGGATTTGGCCATTGGTTTAAATATAAAACATCCATACCTCTGACTCAGAAATCCCTCTTGCTCATGTCTTATCTGGAGAAATATTCACCATATATAAAAGGGCATATATTAAGAATATATTACAACATTATTCTTAAGGGTGACAAATCAAAAATAACCAAAATAACCAAATCAAAATGGCAATAAGATACAAGAGAAATTATAATATATACATATTATGGAAAAATATGGATCAGGTCAATAGAATGAGGTACATCTTTATGACCTTTGTAAATGGATCATTATTGAATAAAAAAGAAAAGTAGTAGGACAGAATTTACAATTTGATATATGAACTAATGCTAAATATTTTCGGTGGAGAGGCATATCCATGGGTAAAAGCAGGAACCCACCTCCGTTTGTAAAACTAAAAAACGTGTGACAGCATTCCATGGTCACTTTTGGTGAGTAGGGAGAGGGGGCTTGCATTTAAGGTGATGGTCAAAAGGAACTTGAGTCTGACCCGCAATGCTGAAATCTTACATCAAAATAATTGGATTCATATATTACTTGGTATATAAATATTAATAATTCAACATATCAAGAATCGGTTATAGGTTTGATCTGGTGCATGCACAGATATCTGAAAAATTGGAGTGATTCTGGTTCGTTGACTGCTACTTTGCAGAGCCTTCTGTCTTCTGCCTTTCATATCTTCTTTTTTGTCTGTACATTTCAAGTAAACTAGCTACTTTCAAATGTATCATTTCATTGATTACTTCCAATCTGGGAAGTAGAGTAAGGAATGAGGCTCAAGGCCTCATTATGTAACTTTACTAACACACATGGCTCACAAGTGGCAGGATCTAAATTAGAACTGAGGTCTTCTTAGGTCAGGTCTACCACATCGCTTTTCTAGCTCACATCTGTGGCTGATAAGCTTAACAAAATCCCCTCAAATCTTTTATCCTGGATCAGTCTTACATGGATACATGCCAAAGACCAACTCACCTGGGCTGCACACACATCACAGAGTTACATAACACATAGAATGCTCGTTAGCATGTTAGCAAGCATGAATTAACTTTTCATCCATCACTCAGCCTTGCCTGACCAACAGCCAAATCCAAACACATTCCGGTGCACTGTGCTGGGGAACTAGAACAAGGGTCATTCACCCAGACATCTTGGCAGTCAGACCATAGGCCTTAAATCAGCTCATCCTGTGATCACTAAACTGGGTCATTCATTCCAAGGGAAAACTATTCCACATTAACATATGATTAATAACAATTCTTTTTCTAAATCCATCCAACAAGCAGAAGACATTCCAAATTTCCCATCATGTTTAGAGCATTATGCTAAGAAATATATGTGAATGGGGAGAATCCCACCAAAATCATTCACATATATAAATCCTTACACATTTCTTTAGAACACATTTAACTGTTTTCCATCCTTTTCTGAATTATAGTTTCACATCATTGAGCAAAACATCAGAGTTTTTCCCAGGAAGAAGTGATAGGAGTCAAGGATTAGTGCACAGCCTGCGAGTTGTTATTTAAGTACTAAGAAGGAAGCCAAAATCCCTTTGGCATGTAACTGCTGTTTTGTAGCCTCTCAAAGGAACACAGGACAGACGTCTTGGGAAGACTGGGCCTCTGGAGGGTTGGTTGGGTGACCTCTTCTCTCAACTTTATCCAATGTTGGCAGAGGCTGAAAGACACAGAGGAAGACAGTGAGCCATGAAAATGATGGCTAATAACACAAATCATCACGTGTTCAAGAAATGTATCATGAGAACCTCTTATAAAATTTGATGTAAATACATAAAAACCCACAAGGAACAACCTTGGACATTTTTAAAAGATATGTCATTACTGTTACAATATGGAGGCAGCATGGGAAATATGGAAAGCCTACTATTTCTACTGGACCAAAAAATGGAGGGATTCAGAAGCATTGTTCTCTTGCTACCCAAGTGATCTTGGAAAGCAATTCTCTTTATTTATCCATGTATTCATTGAGAGAGAAAAAATTATAAGCTGTTGCCAGAATAAAATTACGTGTTTGTATATGGATTGGCTATTGTTGAGGAAATCTTTTTTAAAACTCCGGTATTATCAAATATACATCTGTGAAGAAAGCTATTTTAGAAACTATTTACACTGCTTTGTCTTTTTTCCTCACAAAAGTCTACTGTTTTATCAGTTTATTGCCTGTCATTTCCTAACAAAAATATATACAGTAGTATACAGGCTCTCAGAACAGATTTCGAATCATAGCCCTGCTATGCTGTGATCTTGGGAAAACTGTATAATTTAGTTGCGGCCCAGTTTCTAATAAGAAAAAAATGAGGACAAAAATAGAGCCTAATCCATAGTTATTGTGTAGGTGTTATTAACAAGTAACACATACAAAGCACTTACCCAGTGTCTAGCACGTAGTGAGCAATAAAAGGAACAATGATATAACGATGATGATCTTCTGACAAGGAGTGAAGGGAGACTAAACTAGTTTGGCTTATTTAAAGTTGGCCTATGCATATCAGGACAGCAGAAGATATCCCTAGGTATGCCACAGCTCTATCATAGAACCAACTAATAGAGGCCAAAAAATAGAGCAGCAGAGGCACCAGGCTACCTCCGCCTTCTCTAAAACCCTAGAATTGGTTCATCGAGTTATTCTGTCAGTTTTTGCTGGTTGCGTATAACACGACAGTTACAGGGGTCTCAAAGGTCAAAAACACTTAACACCTGCAGTCTAGAGAAGAGAAAAAAAATGCAATCATCTAGCCACACAAACAAATGTATACAATTACAAGTGTGCAAAGGACTAAAAGGAAGTTAGAGCTATAAATTCATAAATGGTTGGGGAGGAGGACAGAGCATTACACACTACAGTGGGGGAATTTGGTAGAAGGTTGAGTGGGTTGAGCAGATTAAAGGAGAATAGTAAGCTTGCCAGACAAACAGTCCATAGAAGACCTGTGGCAAGAGAGAGCAAGGCATGTCTGAGAGTTAATAAAATACAAGACTCAACTGTATGTTGTCTATAAGATATTCACTTTTGATATAAATACACAGATATATTTAAAATCAAAAAATGGAATGATATACCATGCTAACATTAATCAAAAGAAATCTGGAGTGGCTATATTAATTTCTGATAAAATAGATTTCAGAACAAAGAAAATTATCAGTGATAACAAGGGACATATATAATGATGAGGGAGTGATTTCTCCAAAAAGATATAACAATTATATGCATGTATGCACCTAACGATAGTATAAAAACTGATAAAACTGAAAGGAGAGATAGACAAATCCACTATGAAGTTGCAGACTTCAATATCCTTCATTCAATTATTGACAGATTCATCAGGCAGAACATGAGTAAGGATATAGTTAAACTGAACAGGCATCATTCAACTGGATAGATCAAGATAGACCACATTCTGAGCCATAAAATACATCTTAACAAATATGGACAAATAAAACTCATACAAAGTATGTTCATAAGCCACAGTGGAGTTAAACTAGCAATTAGGAACAGAAAAATAGCTGGGAAATACTTTAAAAACCTGGTAATTAATCAACACATTTCCAAATAACACATGGGTCAAAGAAGTCTAAAGAGAAATTTTTAAATATCTTGAATAAATAAAATCAAAATACAACTCATAAAAATTTGTGGGATGCAGTAACAGCAAGGCTTAGAAATATATAGTATAAAATGTGTATAGTATTAAACATGTTGGCAAAGAAATATTGAAAACCAATAATCTAAGCTTCCACCTTAAGAAACTTGAGAGATAAGAGAAATTTATGTCTAAAGCTATTAGAAATAAAATAATAAAAAGTAGGACAAAAAAAATCAAAGAAATTGAAAACATGAAAATAATAGAGAAAACCAACAAAATCATGTTAGTTATTTGAAATGATCAATAAAATTGGTTGAATCGAGATTATAAAGCTAAATGAAATGAGACAGAAGAAGTTGAGAACAATATTACTTCACTCATATGTGGGACATAAAACTATAATCAACAAGCAAACAAGACAAACAAATAAACAAACCAAAGCTCACAGACACAAACAATAGTTATCAGAGAGTAAGTAAAAAAGAGCAGAGGTAGAAGAGAATAAAGAAGGTCAAATACATGGTGACGTAAGGAGACTTAACTTTAGGTGGTAAATACACAATGTGATATATAAATGATGTAATAGAATTGTATACTTGAAAGCCCAATAAATTTAATAAACAATAAAAATAAAATTGGTAAACCTCTAGCCAGGCTAAGCAAGAAAAAAAGTAGAGAAGATACAATTTACTAATATCACAAATGAAAGATATCATTACTACTGATTTCGTGGACATTAAAAAGATAATAAATGAATATGATGAATAACTGTATACTCACAAATTTGATAATTCAGATAAAATGTACCAATTACTTAAGACAAACTACCAAAACTCACACAAAGACAAATAAATAATCTAAATAGAACTATATCTATTAAAGGCATTGAGTCAATAATTACCTTCCAAAAACAAAGCATCAGGCTCAGATAGTTCCACTTGTCAATTGTACCAAATATTTAAGGAAATAATGATAGCAATTCTCTACACCCTCTTTGAGAAAATAGAACCAAAAGAAATACTTCTTAACTCATTCTAGCAGGCCAGCAGCATCCCAATACTAAAACCAGATGAAGACATTACAAGAAAGAAAAACTAGAGGGTAACATCTCTCATGAACATAGATCAAAAAATTTTCAACATAATAGCAGCAGCTTTATTTATAATTGCCTAAAACTGAAACTAACAGAGATGTTCTTTTATAGGTAAAAGGATAACCTTATACATCCACACAATGGCAGAAAGAAGAAAAGAGAGAAGGAAGGAAGGGAGGGAGGGAGGGAGGGAGGGAGAGGGAGAGGGAGAGAGAGAGAGAGAGAGAGAGAGAGAGAGGGAGAGAAAGAAAGAAAGAAAGAAAAATATAAAGCCACAGAAAGACATGGAGAAATCTTAAACACCTATTTCAAAGTGAAAAAAGTGAATCTATTAATAAATCTAATAATAAAAAGGCTACATACTTTTTGATGCCATTTTTATGACATTCTGGAAAAAAGTAAAAAAAAAAAAAAAAAGGATAAAAAATCTAAAGAGACGTTTCTACAAAGAAGTTACACAAATGGCCAATACAAGTATGTGCATGAGAAGATAAACACACCATTTGCCATCAGGGAAAAGCAAATTGAAACCACCAAGTAATCAAAGACAGTCAACAACAATGTTGCTGAGGAGAAATTTGAGCCCTTTAGCATTGCTGTTGGGTACGTAAAACGGTAGAGTCCCTTTGGGAAACAATTTGGCCACTCCTCAAAATGGTAAATGTAGAGTTTTTATATGATCCAGCAACTTCATTTCTAGGTATATACAGAAATTTAAAAATGTACTTTTTCACATGTAACTTGTACACAAATGTTCATGATAGCATTATTTATAATACTAAAAAAAAAATACTCAACCACCAAATATCCATAAACTGATGAATTCAAAAATAATATGTTGTATCTCTACATGATGTAATACTATTTGGCAATAAAAAGAAATGCAGTACTAGCACATGCTGCAACATGGATGAAGATGGAAAACATTATGCAAAGTGAAAGAAGCCAGTCACAGAGCATCATACGTTGTATGTTTCCATTTATATTAAATGTCCAGAATGAGTACATATATAAAGACAGAAAGTAGATTAGTGGTTGCCTTGGGGTAGGAGGGTGGAGGAATGAGGACTTACCGCTAATGAGTCTGGAGTTCTGCTTTGAAGTGATGAAAATAGTCTACAATTAGCTTGTCGTGGTTGTACAACTCTGTTATAACACTAAAAGTATTAAATTGTGCACATAATTGGGTGAATTGTATTTATGTGAATTACATCTCAATAAATCTGTGAAAAAATTACCATAAATACTTTCAAATTATTTTGGATAGGAGAAGAATTTTTCCTATATGACAGGAAATCCAGGACCAGAAAAATTATGAATGGCAGATCTGACTGCATAATGAATGTTTTAAAATTATTTTAGGTAAAATATAATACAAAATTAAAGAAATATGGAACATGTTTAAAATACACATGATCCATAAAGGTTTACTATCCTTAACAATAAAAAATTTCTACAAATACAGTAGTAAAAGAAACAGTTCAATGGAAAATGTGCAAGGAAAAGCTATTGACAAAAGAAAAATAAACTGGACAATCAATATGTGGAAAAGATCAATCCTATTTTTCTATAATAAAATAAATATAAATAAAAATAATACATAAATATATTTCTCTACCACTTTGGCAACGATTTTTAAAGTT